>JAXCGZ010021426.1:0-2500 GCA_037179515.1 Halocaridina rubra
TCTCTTTTACACCTGTTATCGAACCATTTCTCTTTGGCATGAATTACACCTACTTTGGTGACAGGTATGCAGCAATCTACTATCTTCCCATGTTTCTCACAAAATATGTCATACATTTCTTGTACAGATTTGTTGTGAAATATGGTGTTCCAGTCAATAACTGCAAAAAGCTCATTCATTTTGATGTAATCTCCTTTCGGATAGTTCCTCCTCATGTCTTCAGTGCCTCTACTCTTAGGAAGAATATCTTCAATGATATACTCCATCAACAACACACAGTGCTCACTCTTTCCAATTGGTGGTTCATACTCAATTTTTTCAATATCCAACACATTATCTGTGAGTACTAGATCAAGTAGTGATGGCTCATCCCCACCCCTGGCCCTTGTTGGTTCCATTACATGTTGGTGTAGGAAATTCCCTTGTACGCAATCTAGGAATCTTGCCCCGAATGAGTCCTCACCACTGTGTGGGTCAAGATTTATCCAATCTATCTCTTTATGATTAAAGTCTCCCATAATCAAAATCCTATAATTTTTTTCCCATGCCATGTTAACAACTGAGTTTATGACTTCAATAGTACCTATATGACTTTCCTCATAAACTTCAAGCCTATTCTGGTTCCTTGGTGGGTTATGTACAACAGTTATTATAATGCTCTCTGACCCAGTATTTATGCGAGCAACAAGGAATTCCTTGAACTCACTTTCTATAGCCGAGTTTATTTCTTCAACTTGAATCCTTTCACTTATGAGCAGTGCTATCCCTCCACCAGTCCTCTCAGATCTTTCAACCCTTAGTATTCTGAAGCCCTTAGGAAAAACCATGACACTGTTTATGTCCTCACTCATCTTAGACTCTGTAATTGCTACTATATCTGCCTAAATGTTGTGAATCCTTTGTTTTAATTCTACTGCCTTACCAACTTATCCATCAGCATTTGTGTATAACAATCTTAATGAGGCCCCATCCCCCGATCTTCTGTCATTATCTTCTTTATCTCCCCTTTGTCTGGGAGAACTCTGAAATGAAAATTTTTCTTCTCTTCTTCATTTCTTTCCTCATTTAACCTTCTTGCCTCTTGCAACAAGTTTTTGATCTTTCCCATCTCTTCCTGCGTTCTGTATCATCTAATGAACACTTCTTTGAATTCTTGAAGGTCTTTTAGACTTTTTTTTCTCAATAATATTTCCCTACATGTTTCCCCTCTCTCAAAGGTTACTTTTGTTGGTCTTGGCTTTCCTTCCCTCGAATATTTACCTAGTTGGTGTATGTTTACAATATCCTCAGGACCACAAACTACTCCAAGCTTTCTTATCAGGTCTACAACCCTAGCTTTATTTTCTTCAAGTCTCCCCTTCCATGTTGGCTCCTGGGATTTGCTTATGCCTGAGATTACCACTGTCTTCTCCTTATCAAGTGCCTGTCTGATGAGTGGGTTTGCCCTTTCCATCACAACGTCTTTCATGTGTGTGATTACCTAATTGTGATTACCTAATTGTGTTTACAGGAAAGAGCCCAAAGCTCGTATCTTCCCGTCTCCTGATCGGTTCAATTTTATACTTAGTGTGATTACCTAATTGTGATTACCTAATTGTGTTTACGTGAAAGAGCCCAAAGCTCGTATCTTCCCGTCTCCTGATCGTTTCCATTTTAGACTTAGTGATACTTATCATACCTGTCCTTAAAACTATGGATTGAGATAGCATTAACTACCTCCTCGCTTAGCGAATTCCAATTATCAACTACTCTTACACTGAAAAAGTTGCTTGTGTGTGTGTGTGTGTGTGTGTGTGTAATACAAGAGACATCATGTAAAAACACCACACATTAAAATAAATTTTACAGATTTTGAGCATATACATGTAATACATTGATGTTTTCAGTTGTTATGTAACTTCTCTCAGTTCCTTCCTGATTTTTTATACTGTTTTTGCTCGCGGCTTGTTTCCGCATTTAAGTCGAATCCCTGCTATACAGGCATCTACAGTGATCAAATGAATACAATCCTATATGAGAAAATATGCAACAGTTTTGCCCCTAATTGGTAGGAGAGACTCCTATGAACGACTGACAGTTGGTATGGTGCATTCATTCCGTAGCTCCAGTAGTTAATCGGGAGGTTTCTCCCCTTTATTATTACTTCGGCTGTACAATTTGTAACGACTTGGCACAATGGTTATGTGTTCTGGGTTCGAATCACTGCGAGGGATGAAAAAAAAATGCTTCATATATATATATATATATATATATATATATATATATATATATATATATATATATATATATATATATATATATATCACCAAATATAGATAAAATACTCAAGATTCTGCAACGAAGGTCCTCATTTCTGCAGTTATTATATGAAGAAGAAGTTCTTTTGCATACGAGTACAAGCATTCTAACTAGATTCTAGTTATCAGGCATTTTGTAAACAGTAAAAGACAAGTCTTTCAGTATTCCAGATGGTTCGAGTAGCATAAATGCTTATGTCAGC
>JAXCGZ010021426.1:7500-17500 GCA_037179515.1 Halocaridina rubra
TGTAGGGCCTTATTTAACAACAAATCTGTGTAAGAAAGGTACATATTTTGTGAGAAATATGAGAGGATAGTAGATTGTTGCATAACTTCCACCAAAATAGGAGTTATTCATTCCAGAGAGAAATGGTTCAATAAAGAGTGTAAGAGAGCTATGGAGTGGAGAGACACATGTTGGAAAAGGTATAGGGGAAGACAAAATATAAATGCCTGGCAGGCTTATAAAAAAACAAGAAATGATTATCTAAGTAAAAGAAGAGAGGCAGAGAAAGACTATGAAAGGGATATCACCAGGAAGGCTATAGAAAATACCAAATTATTCTACAGCTTTATCAGAGGAAAACTGAATGCAAAAGAACGGGTTTTAAAGCTAAAGAGAGAGATGGAAACATCACTGAGACAGATGAAGAGATATGCGAATAATTGAACAAGGAGTTTCAGTCAGTATTTACAGCAGAAAATACCCCACCCCCCAGATTGCAGAGATAAGAGCTTGTGAGCCGGTATTAGAGAACATCATCTTTTCAGCCACAGAGTTATGTAAAGTGCTAATGAAGTTAGATGCCCATAAAGCTACAGGTCCTGATGATATATCCCCTCATGTACTTAAAAAAATACACAAACTCAGTATTAGCAGCACTAAGTATCATGATTGAAAAGTCGCTGGAGTCAGGGGAGATTCCAAGATACTGGAATCAAGTGAACGTGGTACCTATCTTTAAAAAGGGAAGGAGGGATACGGCTCTAAACAGTAGACCTGTTTCCTTGATCAGCATAGTTTGCAAAGGTATGGAGAAACTACTAAGGAAACACATCTCTCTTCACTTGGAATCCTTCAACTATTTGTCAGTGAGACAGCATGGCTTCAGAGAAGGTAGATCAGCGGTAATAAACTTATTAGAATTTTATAATAAGGTAAGCCGAATCTCACAAGAAAGAGAGGGCTGGGCAGATTGCATATACCTATACTTCCAGAAAGCACTTTCCACAGTCCCACACGGGCGACTTATTAAGAAGCTGCAAGCAATGGCAAGACTAAGTGGAAATGTCTTGGAATGGGCAAAAACATGCTTAGAAGGTAGAGAGCATAGGGTTAGAGTAAAACTATGTCTGAATGGAGAAGAGTTAGTAGTGGAATTCCACATTATCCAGTTTTAGGGCCACTTATGTTCCTTCTATATGTAAATGACCTGCCAGAATCTGTAAATTCATTCATGAATGTGTTTGAAGACGATGCAAAGATTGTGAATAAAGTAAGAAACGAGACCAATGGTAGAGTACTTCAGGAAGACCAAAATAGTCTGTATGAGTGGTCAGAAAAGTGGCTAATGAAATTCAATACTTCAAAATGTAAGGTAATGAGAATGAGTACAAGAGCAAGAAGGCCAAAACTTGACTACTCAATTGCAGGAGCAGAACTTCAAGCGACAGAGAATGAGAAAGATCTAGGAATAAATGTACTGGCAGATGGAAAAGGAAATTCAGAAATACTTAGGTAACCTATATGCGGCCAAAGCTTGAATATGCACTCCCCTTTTGGAATCCAAACTTGAAAAAGTGAGTAGTTTAGCTGGAAAAAGTTCAAAGACATGTAATGAAACTAGTGCCAGAAATACGCCTCTCAGTTATGATGAGAGGCTGAGGGAGTTAGCATACCATCACCCGAAGCTAGAAGAATTAGTCCGGGAGCTAGCACAGATTTGTATTAGATCTCGAGTACAAAAGGTGGTGGAATGAGGATCTCAGGATGGTCATTCTTAAGTTATGCAATTGGTGCGTTTAGTAGGGGGCGCTGCTTGAAGTGCACCCCAAAATCAGTTTAAATTACATTTTTGAGTACATCAACCAAACCTGTGATAAATGTTTCGTTTTGGTACTCTGATTGCATATATGCCATTCTTAAATGACACAATTGGTGCAAAACGCATTTAAGAAGGGCCTGTAGGGGGCGCTAGGTTTGCTACTGTCACATTTAAATCACAATTTGAGTACATCAACAAAACTTTGTGGAAGTATACCCTAGACCTTCCTGATGAAGGATCAGTAATTCTCAAGTGTTGAATATGGTGCAAAACCCATTAAAGAACGGCCTAAAGAGGGCACTAATTTTAGCACATTTAAACCACATCTTAAATACATCAATGAATCTTTGTGGAAATATCCTTTAGTCCTTCCTGATATAGGATCAGTAGTTCTTAAGTATCCAATTTGGTGCAATACCCATTTAAGAACGGCCTAAAGAGAGCGCTATATTAGCACATAGAGGTATAATTTTGATTTTATATCTCTATGACCTCATTATATGCCATGACTCAAATTTAGTAGGAATATTCTTGAATCTGATAACGAAGGAACTCTAAATGCGCTTACTTATTTATTTATTAGTGCAAGTTTATAATAAAATTAAAAAAATGCACAATGAGAAAAGGTGCATAAGTGATGTGTGCAATATAATATGTGCCAATGCTGTTTACAATTCGATATTCTTATATAGGTATTTACCTGAATGTTATTATATAATATTTAACTTAACTTTTCTAATTAAGTAATGCAAACTGAATTGTGTCTTGTCCTGTCAGTCTCATAACAAGGTGGCTATTTTACAGGATGGGACATAGCCAGCTTTACTGTACAGGTATGTATATTTTTATGATAAAGTCAAGTATGACATGGCATCATTGATTAACCCTTTTAGTGTGGGTGCCGTTTTGTTCAGTTTATTCTGACCACTATTAGATGTGTTGATTCAGCTTAGAAAAGACTTCTAGTTATTAAATGGTTACACACTTTCTCAATCTACCATATAGCTATCCCAGATCCTTATTAAACAGTATAAAATTGTGTAAATATAACTAGAATAACATAAGCAAGCACGTCACCAGCACTGAAAGAGTTAAAGCAATGGGAATTATTTCCAACATATTCAGTGAACAAGCATATGAATCATGCAGATTTTACAGTTTTTCTAGTCTAATATTTCACACCTTTGGCAAGAGGACATTCACTATTCAGGTAGTAATAGATATTGCAGTAAACATTTCTAATTATATGCTGTAACAGGGATGGCCCTGCACTAACATGTCTATGTTCAAATGATTATGCACTTTGAAACCAAAAGCACCTCTTGAGAGACTCATCTGTACTAATTAGTGTACATATACAATATCAGACTTGATATAAATCTAATGCTTAAGCTTATAAAACACATCAAAACTGCTAATGACTCACTCACACACTGTTTTGAGAATATGCCTATGATCTTCAGTTCCACTAATTATCATCTCAGCCTGCCTTTCTGTTACATGATTCTAGTCATCCTCATCACAACTGCCCTCTTCATCTGAAGAATCAATGTCCATATCATCCTCCTCTTCATTGTCTATTGCTTCCATTTCCTCTGTCTCTGGGGTAAGGCTTTCAGGGAGTTGCTCCCCTTCGAACCAAACCAGTTTATAATGGACATCATCCACCTGCCAGCCATTTTCTTCAGAGGGATGCTGCTCTATATGAGTTTTATCTGCACTTCTCCACATGTTGGCAACAAAGGAGGCACACTTAATGTGAGGATTGAACTCATCTTCACAAGACAGTAGCTCAATTGCATCTATGCCCTTCAAAATGGCTAGTAGATGTTTTCCATTTCTTTTTGGTCCATATGTCTGCATGAACTTCTCGTACCTCCAATCATTCAACCTGGTGCTTGCACTATCCTCAGCTCCATACGTTGTGGCCGTGAACCTCTGAAGAGAAGTTTTTGTCTTTTGGAAACTGTAGTGTTCGTTGCCATTACTCAGAAAAACTTCTGGTAGTGAGGTTGTTTTCCTAAAGTTTTGAAAGGCCTTACCTTCCCTTTTCTGACAAACGCTGATGTATAGTCCGATCCCGTGAATGCATGGAAAGCTGGCAATGCTGCACAAAGATCTGGTCCTAGTTCCTTCCATATTGCAGTCAGGCTGACATAACGATGATTATTCTTTGAAACTGTTCCAATATTATTCCACAATGTTGACTGAAATCTATAACAGTGGTACAATAATATCACTGCAATATCTGTGTCTGACGTCCTGACCACTATGTTTCCATTCTCAAGATCAGCTGATAAGGAGTTCAGACAAATCTTTGTGTCTGCCTCCTCATGGTTGTTCCTTAATCCGTCCACCGTGTCTCGCTGCATCACACCCTCCGTCACCTGGAACTTATAACATTCCCCTGGTACATCTAGGAAGACTTCACGATTGCACAAAATGTTTGCATACGAAGAGTCTTGCCATTCATTTGCAAGAAACTGAGGTAGCTGCTTCTTGAATGACTTGGACTTTAGAGCATCATTTAGTTGTCTTGGCAGTCGCCTCTGCTTTGGTCCCGTGATGATGAAGGTTCTGTCATCGGATCCCCGCCTGTCTCTTTCTGTGTCCTTAATTGAAGTCTGCGGATAGTCATCAAAGGCTATGTGTATGCGTTTGGCTGATGTTATTAAACTCTGGGTAAGAATACTTCTAGCTAACCCGCCATATGTGAGGGTCAAATTTGGTTACAAGGTATGCAAGAGGAACTGTCCAACTATGATGTAAGCACTAACTTCCTTTGGCCGCTCTTCGAGACCTTTCACTTTATTCTCCAATATATTAGAGAGGGCACTCTTTTCGGTCTTTGTCATTACTTCGTCATGGCTGGCCAAGGACAGAGGTACTGGGATCAATGTGTACTGCAGAATATGCTGCATGTCAAGTTTCTTCTTGCTGGACAGCACAAGGAGACGTCCCATCAGATCATGTAATCCTTTAAGGGTTGCAACTTTTGTGTTCTCAGTCCGACGATTACTTGCACATCCATCTACTAAGGTTTTCAGCTTTTTTTTCTTTCTTGGACTTTCAAACTTTGCTGGATCACTCTCACAAGCTTGGATGAATTCCTTGTATCTAGCTTTTCCATTGGTTGGTACATTGAGGAGGTTCACAGATTCCGTTAGTAGTCCCTTTACCTGTGCTTATATTGTACGATACCTCAGATGCATCCTGGTTTTCAAATGGATTGTTCGTGTCCAAGATTTGTTTGGTGATTTTCTGAAGATCTTCATTGTAATGTTGAATTCGTCTTGGTCTAAGTTCTGCAGTGACATCATCTTTACTGATCAATCCTGTCATCTCTTGCAGCTGACTAATGAATGATGCTCGAGTAACATATGTTACCATCCATCTGAGGTGAGCGGAGTAGTCATTAATGAAAGAGGTGATTCCTGTCAGTCGAGATGCGGCATCAGCATTGATAGTTTGCTCTAGTGTCAAATCCACAGGAATTATGCTGAAATCATGTTCTGTCCTCTGCACTGTGAATACACCCTGGTCAAGTATCTCTCTAAGGCCAGGATGCGTTTCATCAATATTCAGCAAGTCCAATTGGTATTTTGTTAACCAGAGGGAATAGTTAATGGGGGCTGTGGCAAAGATCAGGTCAATGATTGGTATCACGGTGAAGACAAAGAGCTCAATGTTATTTGTCCGGATTGCTCTTTCAAGTCAGTGAAATATATTAATGTACTCCACATACATCATCCAGAACTTTGCAGTGTATCCATGAGCTCCTGATACAATTGTCTTGGTGAATTCAAAATATTCTTTGGAATACTTCTCAAAAAGATCTGTACCGACCATCAGCTCAAGTCCCTGTTCTCCTGCATTGGGATCAGTTTTCACGGTAGATAATCAGGGTGTGAAGCTTTTCCCTGAAGTCACATGTTTCTAGAAATGCTTTGAAATGCAGGCGTTCGAAGGCAAGGGCAAGTAGAGGATGGAGCCTCTTGCATCGGTTGAAGTGTTTTCCCGTGAAGAACCCATTCAAAGAACCTGGCGCAAGGACTCCAGTCTCTGTAAGCATGTCCGGTCCTCCTGATTCTGCTATGAGTTTTCCAACGGCCTTGAAGAATGCCATCTCTACATAGAAAGCACCCATCATGATGAACACATTGTCAAATGTTGGGGATTCTTAGCCTGGATTTGCATAGCTAGTTTCGCTGCCGCAAGGTCATATGTAACCAGCCCATACTCTTAGTTACATTCTTTGACACACTTCTGGGTTGTCTGGAGCATTTGTCGGACTACTGACAAGCTGATGATGGGCTTGTTAAGGTTTGGCATATATCTCACTTTCTGTTTTGGTAGCTGATCCTTGTAGAAGATAGCATTAAAGCCAACCCATATGGGAAGAACATCAGTCTCAAATGTGTGGCTCATCATCCATACGAGGTCCAGATGTCTTGCAGTCATTGTCACGTATAGTAGGGTGAAAATGGAAGTGACCTTGTATGCAAAGGTCTTGATTTTGGGGACACCAAAATAGGGGACAAGAGATGTGTCTGCAACAGTGAGAGACCTCTTCTTCTTGACAGTCATCTTTGCTTCTGGTGTTGCCTTTGTAATTGGTGTTGGTGTTTCACTACTCTGTTGACTGATGGGACGATTATCCGGCAAGTTCTGATGCAGAATCTCCATTGTATCATGCATTGTATCACTTCCGGACAACGTCTGTGTTATTTCATCAAAGTTATCAAAGACGAGTCCCATTGGAGCTCCTGCCAAAGTCTCCTCAGAGCACACTTCTTTCCTCTCTTGGATGGCTTCAACAGTTGCTGTTTCGAGTTCTTCCAAGCATGAATAGTTTAGACAATACCCAAACCAATTCAGAACTTCAACAAGCTTCTTGCTATCTGTGATTGATCTTATAGCCATACCTAGAGTTACATGTTTTACTGGTTTTGCACTGCCTCTTTGGACAAAAGCAATGCATCTTGACTTATGGAATCAATGCGAAGCTTAATTTGTCTTCCACATTGGTCAGATGTGTTGCCAGTGTACAGAACTTTGAAGAAGTTCAGCACGGCCTGGGGCACAATTGCGTCCCCATCTCTGACATCATTCAGTGTTGGATTCTCTGGTACATCTTTTATTGTAGCATTTAACAGCTGCTTTCTCTATGTTACAGCTGCTCGGTTGAGGAGTCGTTCCTCAGACTCTGTGTAGTCATAAGCCACAATTACAAAATCATCAGCAAGTACAGCATTGTAAAGAACATTACTCAATTTCTTGCCAGTCGAACTCTGAACCTTGATTTTGGACCTAAACCTATTTGTTGGGTTTTGCAACAAACTGTGCCTATGCACAGATGTCAACAGTTCTGCACGTTTGTCGGCAATTACAGATTTCTCAACATATTCATGGATATTTCTAACTGCATTTAATGTCTTTTTCTGGCTAATGTCATCCTTTTTTTTTATCTGTACTAGAAGCTGTACCAGCTGCAAGCAAGAATGCACTCTTGCATGTATGATGATACTTGGCTTCTTTTGCCACCAGGTCTACACCAACAACTTTTGAAAGGATAGTTGTATCCTGAAGTAGTTCAGCAGCCTCTTGAATCTTCTGTCCTGCCTCTAATGTTTCATATGATTCTAAAAGTTAAATTTTTTCTTCCTCTTTTTATTATATAAAAGGCAAGTGACAGGAAGTATTCCAGATGAAGAGGGCTCACCATCATCATATACTCTTATGTTGGAACGCAAATGCGCCGAATTCCTTTCAGGAGCTCATGTTGTGGATGTAACAGCTGTGAGTTTCTGGTAACAGGCTACATGATACCCATCATTCTCATCTGGGTTCTGAGGCAAGCTGCCAACCAAGTCAAAATAAACAGATTTCGGAAATTGGGGTTTTGCACGCATCTTCTCAGCTGTCACTTGCACAGTACTGCAGTTCTTCTCATCGAAGGGTAAAACATCACAACGTGGTTTCTTTACCGAGGGTTTCCCGGCATGGGGAATAAAACACCTGTCATGCTTGGGGCCAAGATCATCGTTGTTTGCAGGTTCAGGTGACTCCATAATATCTTTGCAGAGACCTGAAATAAAAAGGAATTTCCTATAAAGTTGCAACATGCTCTATGCGCCTATATCTATGGATAGAACCGATGTCCATGTATATAGATATATCAGTAACTAATTTTCTTGTCAGAATAAATGGCTCAAAGACGCCACTTTAATTTCATTTCATGTAATAATCCAGCAATGTATAGCACACACTCGGCTCTCAATGTAGAGACACTCAAAAAAGATCTCAAACCCATAAGTAAAAAAATTAATAGCCCATAAACTCACAAGAGATCTCAATATAATAGTAGTTTAGCATAATTTGAAATTAATTTCTAAATTTTACCGAATGTGTGCTCCACAACTTTGCCTAAGGCAACAATATAAACTTACCAAGAGAGACTCTTCTTAGCTGGCTAACTTCCATACAAAGAAAACTTGCCCCTATACTGGTATTATGTACCAGTTACTCTAACTTTCACAATCACGAGTACCTGAAAAAAGGTTCAATTAGTACTGTCATGCTAAAAGTGTATGGTTTATATATTTAGTGAAGCAGCATTATAGTAATAAGAAAACAAGCAGAAGAGCTCACAATAAAGTTAATTACCAATGTCAAGGCGCATGTGGAGATGACATGAGTGAATATACTGTAGGTTTACAGAAAGTGAGCGTAGGAATTTTAAATCTGCTAAAAAAAACAGCGCCTTTTTTTGGCTGTTCTTAAACGGGAATTGTGCAAAACTGGACACTTAAGAACTACTGATCCTATATCAGGAAGGTCTAAATGATATTTCCTCAAAGATTCATTGATGTTCTTAAGATGTGGTTTAAATGTGCAAAAATAGCTCCTCTTTAGGCCGTTCTTAAATGGGTTTTGCACCAAATTCAACACTTAAGAACTACTGATCCTGCATCAGGAAGGTCTAAGGTATACTTTCACAAAGTTTCGTTGATGTACTCAAATTGTGATTTAAATGTGACAGTAGCGACTTAAATGTGTTTAGCACCAATTACATATCTGTAATCAGAGTGCCAAAACGAAACATTTATCACAGGTTTGGTTGATGTGCTCCAAAATGTAATTCAAACCGATTTTGGGGTGCACAAGCAGCGCCCCCTACTATACGCACCAATTGCATAACTTAAGAATGACCATCCCGAGATCCTCATTCCACCAGCTGATGACTATTGCTATCAATCCTTTCGTACTCGAGATGTAATATAAATCTCTGCTAGCTCCCGCATTAAATGCAGGGGGATATGGTGATTGTTTTTAAATTCTTTCATGGTTATAACAGAGTGGACAGGGATCGATTTTTTTTTATATGGCTGGCTATAGAACTAGAGGCCACAGTTTGAAACTTCTTAGAAACCTTCTTTGCAGGATGTAAGGAAGTACTTTTTTTTATTTTTTAGTGTAAGTGTACTTGATAATTGGAATTGGCTAAGCGAAGAGGTAGTTAGTGCTAACTCAATGCATAGTTTTAAGGACAAGTATGATAAGTATAAAATGGAACCGACCAGGAGACGAGAAGTTAAGATCTTGGGGCTCTTTCCCGTAAGCACAATATGGTAAATACACTCACCTCTAGTCTGTTTGCTTGTGGCAAAGATAATGACTATTTTTAAGTGAGATTAAAATTAGATTAAGAAAATAACCGAAAAAAAAATATCGTAATAAAATACCCACAGGCGCCCACGCACAGATATCAATGCAGAAACAGAAAGTGTTTCCCAGACTTTAAATA
This sequence comes from Halocaridina rubra, assembly GCA_037179515.1. Lineage (NCBI taxonomy): Eukaryota > Metazoa > Arthropoda > Malacostraca > Decapoda > Atyidae > Halocaridina > Halocaridina rubra. The sequence goes on from JAXCGZ010021426.1 coordinate 17,106, forward strand.
AAAGCAGAATAAGTAAACAAGAGTCTCATAATGAAAACACAAATAATTAAATGCAAACATACTTCAACAAACAAAAGACTCACGATATAATTGAACAAATTAAAAAAGATAAATACTGAAATAAACAAAATATTCATTAAATTAGCTAATAAGCAAATAGGGGCATGTCCATAACAATAAAAGTCACATCCTATAAAGAAACAACTAGAATAAATATTTAGTTAACGTAAGCCAATCATATATGCAAGCAAAGAAGGAAATAAACGAAGAATTATATATAAGCAAATGTAAAAATAAACAATAGAAGCACTATTTAAACAAGAAGATAAAACATATAAAGAAAGACAAAAAAAGTATATTACATAAGAGAAATAGTTTAAGGGTGATCCTTTAAG
>JAXCGZ010021426.1:25000-48261 GCA_037179515.1 Halocaridina rubra
AAAATGTAGGATTTTGATTATGGGAGACTTTAATCATAAAGAGATAGATTGGATAAATCTTGACCCACACAGTGGTGAGGACTCATTCGAGGCAATATTCCTAGATTGCGTACAAGGGAATTTTCTACACCAACATGCAATGGAACCAACAACGGCCAGGGGTGGGGATGAGCCATCACTACTTGATCTAGTGTTCACAGATAATGTGTTGGATATTGAAAAAATTGAGTATGAACCACCAATTGGAAAGAGTGAGCACTGTGTGTTGTTGATGGAGTATATCATTGAAGATATTCTTTCTGAGAGTAGAGGCACTGAGGACATGAGGAGGAACTATCGGAAAGGAGATTACATCAAAATGAATGAGCTTTTTGCAGTTATTGACTGGAGAACCTTATTTTACAACAAATCTGTACAAGAATTGTATGACATCTTTTGTGAGAAATATGGGAAGATAGTAGATTGCTGCATACCTGTCACCAAAGTAGGTGTAATTCATGCCAGAGAGAAATGGTTCGATAATGGGTGTAAAAGAGCTAAGGAGTGGAGAGACAAATGCTGGAAAAGGTATAGGAGGAGAAAAAACATAAATGCCTGGCAAACCTACAAAAGAGCAAGAAATGACTACCTAAGTAAAAGGAGAGAGGCAGAGAGAGATTATGAGAGGGACATCACCAGGAAGGCTAAAGAAAATCCCAAGCTTTTCCACAGCTTTATCAGAGGAAAACTGAAGGTAAAAGAACAGGTTTTAAGGCTAAAGAGAGCGGATGGAAGCATCACTGAGACGGATGAAGAGATCTGCAAAGAATTGAACAAGGAGTTTCAGTCAGTATTTACAGTAGAAAATACCCCAGCCCCTCAGATTGCAGTGATAGAAGCTCAAGGGCCGGTATTAGAGAACATCAACCTTACAGCCACAGAGGTATGCAAAGCGCTGATGGATTTAGATGTTCATAAAGCTACAGGTCCTGATGACATATCCCCTCATGTGCTTAAAAAATGCGCAAACACAATATCAGTGGCACTAAGTATCATATTTAAGGAGTCACTGGAGTCGGGGGAGATTCCAAGATCCTGGAAACAAGCAAATGTGATACCTATCTTCAAAAAGGGAAGGAGGGATACGGCTCTGAACTATAGACCAGTTTCCTTGACCAGCATAGTTTGCAAAGTTATCGAGAAACTACTAAGGAAACATATCTCTCTTCACTTGGAATCCTTCAACTTTTTGTCAGTGAGGCAACATGGTTTCAGAGAAGGTAGATCAACAGTAACAAACTTATTAGAATTTTATGATGAGGTAAGCCAAATCTTACAGGAAAGAGAGGGCTGGGCAGACTGCATATTCCTAGACTTCCAGAAAGCGTTTGACACTGTTCCACATGGGAGACTTATTAGGAAGCTGCAATCAATGGCTAGAATAGGTGGGAATGTTTTGGAATGGATAAAAACTTACTTAGAAGGAAGGAAACAGAGGGTTAGAGAAAGACACTCAGTGTCTGAATGGAGAAGAGTTAGTAGTGAAGTTCCACAGGGTTCAGTTTTAGGGCCACTTTTGTTCCTTGTATATGTAAATGACCTACCAGAGTCTGTAAATTCATTCATGAATATGTTTGCAGATGATGCAAAGATTGTGAAGAAAGTAAAAAACGAAAACAATGGTAGAGAACTTCAGGAGGATCTAAATAATCTGCATGCGTGGTCAGAAAAGTGGCTAATGAAATTCAATACTTCAAAATGTAAGGTAATGAGAATGGGTACAAGTGCAAGAAGGCCCAAGCTTGACTACTAGGTGGCTGGAGTACAACTTCAAGAGACAGAAAATGAGAGAGATCTAGGAGTAAACATACTGGCAGATTTGTCTCCAGAAATACATATAAATGGCATAGTAAGGGCAGCATATGCATTCTTATCAAATGTAAGGGTAGCCTTCAGGCACATGGACAAGGAAATGTTCAGAAATATTTATGTAACCTATGTGAGGCCAAAACTCGAATATGCAACCCCTTTTGGAATCCGCACTTGAAAAAGCACATAGCTAAGCTTGAAAAAGTTCAAAGACATGCCACGAAACTGGTGCCAGAAATACACAATCTCAGTTATGATGAGAGGTTGAGGGAATTAGACTTACCATCACTCGAAGCTAGAAGAGTAAGGGGGGATATGGTGACAGTCTTTAAATTCCTTCATGGTTATGATAGAGTGGATAGGGATCGATATTTTGATATGGCTGGCTCTAGAACTAGAGGTCATAGTTTGAAGCTTCGTAAGAAAACTTCTTTGCAGGATGTAAGGAAATACTTTTTCAGTGTAAGAGTAGTTGATAATTGGAATTGGCTAAGCGAGGAGGTAGTTAATGCTATCTCAATCCATAGTTTTAAGGACAGGTATGATAAGTATCATTAAGTATAAAATGGAACCGATCAGGAGACGGGAAGATACGAGCTTTGGGCTCTTTCCCGTAAACACAATTAGGTAATCACAATTAGGTAATCACACACACACAGAAAATGAGAGAGATCTAGGAGTAAACATACTGGCAGATTTGTCTCCAGAAATACATATAAATGGCATAGTAAGGGCAGCATATGCATTCTTATCAAATGTAAGGGTAGCCTTCAGGCACATGGACAAGGAAATGTTCAGAAATATTTATGTAACCTATGTGAGGCCAAAACTCGAATATGCAGCCCCCTTTTGGAATCCGCACTTGAAAAAGCACATAGCTAAGCTTGAAAAAGTTCAAAGACATGCCACGAAACTGGTGCCAGAAATACGCAATCTCAGTTATGATGAGAGGCTGAGGGAATTAGACTTACCATCACTCGAAGCTAGAAGAGTGAGGTGGGGATATGGTGACAGTCTTTAAATTCCTTCATGGTTATGATAGAGTGGATAGGGATCGATATTTTGATATGGCTGGCTCTAGAACTAGAGGTCATAGTTTGAAGCTTCGTAAGAAAACTTGTTTGCAGGATGTAAGGAAATACTTTTTCAGTGTAAGGGTAGTTGATAATTGGAATTGGCTAAGCGAGGAGGTAGTTAATGCTATCTCAATCCATAGTTTTAAGGACAGGTATGATAAGTATCACTAAGTATAAAATGGAACCGATCAGGAGACGGGAAGATACGAGCTTTGGGCTCTTTCCCGTAAACACAATTAGGGAATCACTATTAGGTAATCACATACATACATACATACATATATACAAACATATTTACATACACACATACATACATACATACAAGTTCAAAGACATGACACGAAACTGGTGCCAGAAATACGCAATCTCAGTTATGATGAGAGGCTGAGGGAATTAGACTTACCATCACTCGAAGCTAGAAGAGTGAGGGGGGATATGGTGACAGTCTTTAAATTCCTTCATGGTTATGATAGAGTGGATAGGGATCGATATTTTGATATGGCTGGCTCTAGAACTAGTGGTCACAGTTTGAAGCTTCGTAAGAAAACTTCTTCGCAGGATGTAAGGAAATACCTTTTCAGTGTAAGAGTAGTTGATAATTGGAATTGGCTAAGCGAGGAGGTAGTTAATGCTATCTCAATCCATAGTTTTAAGGACAGGTATGATAAGTATCACTAAGTATAAAATGGAACCGATCAGGAGACGGGAAGATACGAGATTTGGGCTCTTTCCCGCAAACACAATTAGGTAATCACAATTAGGTAATCACATATTAGCAAGCAAACATACATGCATACATACATACATATATACATACATACATACATATATACATACATGAAGTACTTTTTTTAGTGTAAGAGTAGTTGATAATTGAAATTCGCTTTGCGAGGAGGTTGTTAATTGCTAACTCAATGCATAGTTTTAAGGACAAGTATAAGTATCACTAAGTACAAAATGGAACCGACCAGGACACGGGAAGCTATGAGATTGGGCCTCTTTTCCGTAAGAACAAATAGGTAATTACTAATTGGTAATTACATACATATACATACATACATACAAACATGCTTATATATATATATATATATATATATATATATATATATAATATATATATATATATATATATATATATATATATATATATATATATATATATATATATACATATATATATATATATATATATATATATATATATATATATATATATATATATATATATATATATATATATATATATATATATATATATATATATATATATATATATATATATATATATATATATATATATATATATTATATATATATATATATATATATATATATATATATATATATATATATATATATATATATATATATATATATATATATATAATATATATATATATATATATATATATATATATATATATATATATATATATATATATATATATATATATATATATATATATATATATATATATATATATATATATGTAGTCGCCGTGGCTCAGTCGGTAGCGTCTCCGACTCTGAGGCGTCAGGTCGAGGGTTCGCGCCCCGTCACGGTCTGAGGTTAGCAAAGGCATGCACTCAGTGTAAGGATTACATCTGCCGAAACAAGTCCTTCGCAAGAAGGCAACCGTCCTAGCCCTTGGTAGATAAGGGAGTCCGTGACGTAAAACCGGAACAACATATATATATATATATATATATATATATATATATATATATATATATATATATATATATATATATATATATATATATATATATACATATATATATATATATATATATATATATATATATATATATATATATATATATTTATATATATATATATATATATATATATATATATATATATATATATATATATATATATATATATATATATATATATATATATATATATATATATATATATATATATATATATATATATATATATATATATATACATATGAATCATTTTTTTTTATCCCGACCGGGACTCGAACCTAGGACTTATGATTACTAAGTCAAGGCACTACCACTACACCACAGAAGGTTAAAAGGAATACAACCTTATAGCTTATATCTGCTATACTTATGAATGAACGCATTCTATCTGAATGCCACTATGTTCATATTACAGATTCCCCAACCTCACTCGTTGCTTCAGTTTAGCATTTAATTCAATTCCCAATCTCATTCGGGTCATGAAATAACCAATCAAGCACATTACATATGTGAAAACATGAATCATTTTTACACCGTCCGGGACCCGAACCAAGGACTTATGATTACTAAGTCAAGGCGCTACCACTACACCACAGAAGGTTAAAAGGTATCCAACCTTATAGCTTATATCTGCTATTCTTAGGAATGAACGCATTCTATCTGAATGCCACTATGTTCATATTACAGATTCCCCAACCTCACTCGTGGCTTTATTTTAGCATTTAATTCAATTCCCAATCTCATTAGGGTCATGAAATAACCAATCAAGCACATTACATATGTGAAAACATGAATCATTTTTTACCCCGACTGGGACTCGAACCTAGGACTTATGATTTCTAAGTCAAGGCGCTACCACTACACCACAGAAGGTTAAAAGGAATCCAACCTTATAGCTTATATCTGCTATACTTATGAATGAACGCATTCTGTCTGAATGCCACTATGTTCATATTATAGATTCCCCAACCTCACTCGTTGCTTCATTTTAGCATTTAATTCAATTCCCAATCTCATTCAGGTCATGAAATAACCAATTAAGCACATTACATATGTGAAAGCATGAATCGTTTTTTACCCCGACCGGGATTGGAACCGAGGACTTATGATTACTAAGTCAAGGCGCTACCACTACACCACAGAAGGTTAAAAGGAATCCAACCTTATAGCTTATATTTGCTATACTTAGGAATGAATGCATTCTATCTGAATGCCACTATGTTCATATTACAGATTCCCCAACCTCACTCGTGGCTTCATTTTAGCATTTAATTCAATTCCCAATCTCATTCAGGTCATGAAATAACCAATTAAGCACATTACATATGTGAAAACATGAATCATTTTTTACCCTGACTGGGACTCGAACCTAGGACTTATGATTACTAAGTCAAGGCGCTACTATTACACCACAGAAGGTTAAAAGGAATCCAACCTTATAACTTATATCTGCTATACTTAGGAATGAACGCATTCTATCTGAATGCCACTATGTTCATATTACAGATTCCCCAACCTCACTCGTGGCTTCATTTTAGCATTTAATTCAATTCCTAATCTTATTCGGGTCATGAAATAACCAATTAAGCACATTACATATGTAATATGAACATAGTGGCATTCAGATAGAATGCGTTCATTCCTAAGTATAGCAGATATAAGCTATAAGGTTGGATTCCTTTTAACCTTCTGTGGTGTAGTGGCAGCGCCTTGACTTAGTAATCATAAGTCCTAGGTTCGAGTCCCGGTCGGGGTAAAAAGTGATTCATGTTTTCACATATGTGATGTGCTTAATTGGTTATTTCATGACCCGAATGAGATTGGGAATTGAATTAAATGCTAAAATGAAGCCACGAGTGAGGTTGGGGAATCTGTAATATGAACATAGTTGCATTCAGATAGAATGCATTCATTCCTAAGTATAGCAGATATAAGCTATAAGGTTGGATTCCTTTTAACCTTCTGTGGTGTAGTGGTAGCGCCTTGACTTAGTAATCATAAGTCCTAGGTTCGGGTTCCGGTCGGTGTAAAAATGATTCATGTTTTCACATATGTAATGTGCTTGATTGGTTATTTCATGACCCGAATGAGATTGGGAATTGAATTAAATGCTAAACTGAAGCCACGAGTGAGGTTGGGGAATCTGTAATATGAACATAGTGGCATTCAGATAGAATGCGTTCATTCATAAGTATAGCAGATATAAGCTATAAGGTTGTATTCCTTTTAACCTTTTGTGGTGTAGTGGTAGTGCCTTGACTTAGTAATCATAAGTCCTAGGTTCGAGTCCCGGTTGGGGTAAAATATTATTCATGTTTTCACATCTGTAATGTGCTTAATTGGTTATATATATATATATATATATATATATATATATATATATATATATATATATATATATATATATATATATATATATATATATATATATATATATATATATATATATATATATATATATATATATATATATATATATATATATATATATATATATATATATATATATATATATATATACATATATATATATATATATATATATATATATATATATATATATATATATATATATATATATATATATATATATATATATATATATATATATATATATATATATATATATATATATATATATATATATATATATATAGATATAGATATAGATATAGATATAGATATAGATATAGATATAGATATAGATATATATATATATATATATATATATATATATATATATATATATATATATATATATATATATATATATATATATATATATATATATATATATATATATATATCTATATATCTATATATATATCTATATCTTTATCCATATCTATATCTATATCTATATCTATATCTATATCTATATCTATATATATATATATATATATATATATATATATATATATATATATATATATATATATATATATATATATATATATATATATATATATATATATATATATATATATATATATATATATATATATATATATATATATATATATATATATATATATATATATATAAGTACGTACCTTCCTATCTACTTAGCTACGTATATACCTACATATGTATTTAAAAACATATATGCGTACATACTTCCATATATTCATAAGCTTATACATGCATATTTACAAACATATATGAGAAAATTCTAAGAGGTCAGTAGATATACCCAACATGATCCCTCTTTAAAGTTACTTCACAATAAACAAGATTTTTAAATTAATCTCTTAGGACCAGAAATGCAAAAGCTTTAAAAAACGAAGTTTGACAGATATACATGAATATCACACATGTACACATATATTCATATGAAGAATATAATACTCTACTTCAAACATGCATTCCGGAAGAAATTAGGGTATACATACACACATGCAAATATGCATTCATACATGCATACATGAAAACATACTGACATAACGTGACATTACCCATGTGGTGTCCTGTGTAGAGTGTGTGTTTACAAAGAGATGACAAGTTTATGGCTCAACCCATTGGCATCTCCATCTCTGTCTCCCTGATTGATGTAGGTCGTAAGTGTTTCACATCTCTGTGTTGTTCCCACGAGAATTGATAGCCAGCCTCCACAACAAACTATAGATTGTACATACATACACGTATACTTGGGAAAGATGTATAGGTAGAAAGTATACATATAGGCACTTATGTTAGAATGTTCTTTGTACCAAACTGGTGTTCCTTTAGGTACGCCCCTCACACTATAGGTGATTGTGTTTCCCTTTCTCTGGAGATGTCACCAAGAATACCACGCCATGCCATCTCGGTGATACAAAAGAGTCAGAAGCAGTGAGAGAAGAGCAGAGTCTTGTGGGCACCAAAAGAGTTAGGATTTAACTTAAGGGGACGGGAGGCACTGAGGTGTAAAATAAGTGCATAACTAAATAAACTACGTGTTAAGTATCTTTGCACATCCATTATCACCTTGCACGCTGTAGCTCTGGTCTGTTAGTGTAGAGAATATCTATACGACACTGGTGGCAGCCTAGTAAGATACTACGCCTAAATTACTGTGAAGAAGCAAAAATTATATGCCAGTGGAAACTTGTGCAACGAGAAAAACAATGCAAGATGGAGAAGAATATAACGCATCATTGGAGGCAATGTCAGAAGAGGAAAAAATTCGCCGAATCCTCAAGTTACAGGAAGCTTTAAGACAACTAAAAACCAGTGCCGAGGCCGCACTGTCGAGGAGAGAAAAATTGGCCAACGTCAACGCCGATGATACAGACAGTGAGACCGACGCCTCGAACTCCAACCAATGGTTTGCCGCTCCAAACAGATGAACGACTTGAAATGACTCTCAGCGGATGGATGAAACACAGCAGGTTATGCCCCACCTTTGTGCCCCTGTTGGGAAGGCGCCCCGAGTCAAAGACTGTCCTTTATTCTTTGATGGCACGAATGTAAAAGGCCCCGAGCACCCACCCATATTCCCCGCGGCGGAGTTCCTCAAACATCTGTCTCTGAGGATGAGAAGTGCCGAGTGGACCAACGAGTACCGCATTAATGAAGTGATACAAAGATGCGCAGGATCGCATTCGCCATGGTGGGAAAAAACGAGTGGTTCCAGATTACAAGTTGGAAGACTTTTAAGGAACACCTTACAAATTATTTCACAGTGCATCAGTCTGGCGAAATGCTAATAAATAAAATTCATATTTGAGCTCGAAGATGGGAAGAACTGTTGAGTTGGTATACAAAGAGCATTGAATCCCTAACTAACTTGGTGAGTGCAATCACAAATAACCCGTGCATGCGTCACAGTATCGTGCGGGGTGCTCTGCGGAACATCCTTCCGTCTATGTGCTATTTCTTGCTGAAATCTACTATGCCGATTCTCGAAATAGTGAAGCAGCTATCGAACTGGTTTGAGAGCCACCCTGGGCATGGTCTCTAGACAGAAGAAATCGAACAAGATAGCCTCCTAGATGTGACAGCGATTCCCATCGCGGTGATGGCAAACGACCGAAAAGTGAGGGGTCGAGACATGGATAGGGAGAGATGCTGGAGTTGTCACGGTCTGGGCCACAAAAGAGAAAAGTGCTCGCAAATGTGGCACCCAGGTGAACTCAGCTTCAACTGCCTAGGTACTGGACATAGGGCGATCAGATAACCCTCCGAGACATTAGAACTCGACATATAGTCGTTTAAGAAAAAAAATACGCAGTATCCCCGACGACATCCTTGGGAGGGATTCCCAAGGTCTCGGCGACCAAATCCCATTCCGAGGACCCAGTGACAAGAAATCACAGCTCCCCCAGTCCAGGAGCTAGTGGATGTCACCAAGACGACCCCCCATTGCAGCTAAGTACTTGTAATTTCTGTCTAGTGAGTAATGGGATATTATTGGTGAAAATTGTGGTCGGAGGACACCGCCACTTAGCTTTGCTAGATACAGACTCTGCTGTATCGTTAATTGATCGTAGTATAATTGCAGAACCCATTACTAAATTAGATAATACAGTATTAATAACTGCTGTGGGAGATAATACCCCAAATTATGTTAGAATTAAAGAAGTAGTGAAACGAGTGATTGCATTTGAAGGGTACCCCACTATATTTAGATGTGCCTTCCTTATTTTGCCTAGGTTAAGTATTGAACGGGCGAAGGTCATAATTGGATTCGAGGACATGGTAAAGATGGGAATAAATATTGTTAATAAAAGGGGAAGACTACTGTGACTCTAAACGATAAGGAGATAGTTGCATGTTCTGCTCACACTTCAGTGTCTGTATGCCTTCTGAAGGAAGAGAAAGATAATTATATCGTGACGCATTGAGAGGAAATAATTGAGAGCGGTACTGCATGTGTTTTGGAAGTTATTACTTCGCGGGTAGTCCCGGGCGGACAAGTCTTATATGTAGAATTCGTACGGAAATACGCTCATTTTTTCCCTCGCAAACTGTTGATAATCCAAAATGAATTGCAAAAGTTAAAGGTCATGTGTGTCAATATATTGCCGATCCCATTAACTATCACAGAAACACAAAAATCGCCGAATTCGATGAAGTACGGAAGTGTTACAGTATTAATGTCATTGGGGTCGCTGAGGACCCGGAAGATATTGCAAACTTGCAGGCCTTAGCGAGAGGGTTGAGTGCTGCTGAGCATTCTGCTTTCATGACTGAACTCGTAGCTAAATATCATGATGTCCTTTCCTTAGACTCGGACCCCCTTGGGGAGTCCACCCTTATGCCATTTGATATAAACACAGAAAATCATGCCCCCACATTTGTAAAACCCTATTGAACCCCCGTAGTATACAAAATGAAATTAGAGAGCCTGATAGTGAAAAAGAAAGATGGCAACCTTCGGCTGTGCGTAGATTTTCATAAACTAAATTTGAATTCCGAAGATGATAGATTTCCCCTTCCTGTAATTGAAGATGTACTGTGTCACGTCAGCGGTGCTAGTTATTTTGCTACTCTCGTCTTACTGGTGGGGTGCCACCAGATAGTCCTAGAAGAGAGGAATAAAGCCAAGACCGCTTTTTTCGTGAATAATAAACTCTATTAGTATAATCGTTTACCTTTTGGATTAAGAAATGGGTCCAAAATCAAGGTTCAGAGTTCGACTGGCAAGAAATTGAGTAATGTTGTTTACAATGCTGTACTTGCTGATGATTTTGTAATTGTGGCTTATGACTACACAGAGTCTTAGGAATGACTCCTCAACCGAGCAGCTGTAACATAGAGAAAGCAGCTGTTAAATGCTACAATAAAAGATGTACCAGAGAATCCAACACTGAATGATGTCAGAGATGGGGACGCAATTGTGCCCCAGGCCGTGCTCAACTTCTTCAAAGTTCTGTACACTGGCAACACATCTGACCAATGTGGAAGACAAATTAAGCTTCACATTGATTCCATAAGTCAAGATGCACTATTGTTGTCCAAAGAGGCAGTGCAAAACCAGTAAAACATGTAACTCTAGGTATGGCTATAAGATCAATCACAGGTAGCAAGAAGCTTGTTGAAGTTCTGAATTGGTTTGGGCATTGTCTAAACTATTCATGCTTGGAAGAACTCGAAACAGCAACTGTTGAAGCCATCCAAGAGAGGAAAGAAGTGTGCCCTGAGGAGACTTTGGCAGGAGCTCCAATGGGACTCGACTTTGATAACTTTGATGAAATAACACAGACGTTGTCCGGAAGTGATACACTGCATGATACGATGGGAATTCTGTATCAGAACTTGCCGGATAATCGTCCCATCAGTCAACAGAGTAGTGAAGCACCAACACCAGTTACAAAGACAACACCAGAAGCAAAGATGACTGTCAAAAAGAAGAGTCTCTCACTGTTGCAGACACATCTCTTGTCCCCTATTTTGGTGTCCCCAAAATCAAGACCTTTGCATACAAGGTCACTTCCATTTTCACCCTACTAGATGTGACAATGACTGCAAGACATCTGGACCTCGTATGGATGATGAGCCACACATTTGAGACTGATGTTCTTCCCATATGGGTTGGCTTTAATGCTATCTTCTACAAGGATCAGCTACCAAAACAGAAAGTGAGATATATGCCAAACCTTAACAAGCCCATCACCAGCTTGCCAGTAGTCCGACAAATGCTCCAGACAACCCAGAAGTGTGCCAAAGAATGTAGCTAAGAGTATGGGCTGGTTACATATGACCTTGCAGCAGCGAAACTAGCTATGCAAATCCAGGCTAAGAATCCCCAATATTTGACAATGTGTTCATCATGATGGGTGCTTTCCATGTAGAGATGGCATTCTTCAAGGCCCTTGGAAAACTCATAGCAGAATCAGGAGGACCGGACATGCTTACAGAGACTGGAGTCCTTGTGCCAGGTTCTTTGAATGGGTTCCTCACGGGAAAACACTTCAACTGATGCAAGAGGCTCCATCCTCTGCTTGCCCTTGCCTTCGAACGCCAGAATTTCAAAGCATTTCTAGAGACATGTGACTTCAGGGAAAAGCTTCACACCCTGATTATCTACTGTGAAAGCTGATCCCAATGCAGGAGAACAGGGACTTGAGCTGGTGGTCGGTACGGATCTTTTTGAGAAGTATTCCAAAGAGTATTTTGAATTCACCAAGACAACAGTATCAGGAGCTCATGGATACACTGCGAAGTTCTGGATGATGTACGTGGAGTGCATTAATATATTTCACCGTCTTGAAAGAGCTATCCGGACAAATAACATTGAGCTCTTTGTCTTCACCGTGATACCAATCATTGACCTGATCTTTGCCACAGCCCCCATTAACTATTCCCTCTGGTTAACAAAATACCAATTGGACTTGCTGAATATTGATGAAACGCATCCTGGCCTTAGAGAGATACTTGACCAGGGTGTATTCACAGAGCAGAGGACAGAACATGATTTCAGCATAATTCCTGTGGATTTGACACTAGAGCAAACTATCAATGGTGATGCCGCATCTCGACTGACAGGAATCACCTCTTTCACTAATGACTACTCCGCTCACCTCAGATGGATGGTAACATATGTTACCCGAGCATCATTCATTAGTCAGCTGCAAGAGATGACAGGATTGATCAGCAAAGAAGATGTCACTGCAGAACTTAGACCAAGACGAATTCAACATGACAATGAAAATCTTCAGAAAATCACCAAACAAATCTTGGACACGAACAATCCATTTGAAAACCAGGATGCATCTGAGGTATTGTACAATATAAGCCCAGGTAAAGGTACTACTAACGGAATCTGTGAAAGCCTCCTCAATGTACCAACCAATGGAAAAGCTAGATACAAGGAATTCACCCAAGCTTGTGAGAGTGATCCAGCAAAGTTTGAAAGTCCAAGAAAGAAAGAAAAGCTGAAAACCTTAGTAGATGGCTGTGCAAGTAATCGTCGGACTGAGAACACAAAAGTTGCAACCCTTAAAGGATTACATGATCTGATGGGACGTCTCCTTGTGCTGTCCAGCAAGAAGAAACTTGACATGCAGCATATTCTGCAGTACACATTGATCCCAGAACCTCTGTCATTGGCCAGCCATGACGAAGTAATGGCAAAGACCGAAAAGAGTGCCCTCTTTAATATATTGGAGAATAAAGTGAAAGGTCTCGAAGAGCGGCCAAAGGAAGTTAGTGCTTACATCATAGTTGGACAGTTCCTCTTGCATACCTTGTCACCAAATTTGACCCTCACATATGGCGGGTTAGCCAGAAGTATTCTTACCCAGAGTTTAATAACATCAGCCAAACGCATACACATAGCCTTTGATGACTATCCGCATATTTCAATTAAGGACACAGAAAGAGACAGGCGGAGATCCGATGACAGAACCTTCATCATCACGGGACCAGAGCAGAGACGACTGCCAAGACAACTAAATGATGCTCTAAAGTCCAAGTCATTCAAGAAGCAGCTACCTCAGTTTCTTGCAAATGAATGGCAAGACTCTTCGTATGCAAACATTTTGTGCGATCGTGAAGTCTTCCTAGATGTACCGGGGGATTGTTATAAGTTCCAGGTGATGGAGGGTGTGATGCAGCGAGACACGGTGGACGGATTAAGGAACAACCATGAGGAGGCAGACACAAAGATTTGTCTGAACTCCTTATCAGCTGATCTTGAGAATGGAAACATAGTGGTCAGGGCATCAGACACAGATATTGCAGTGATATTATTGTACCACTGTTATAGATTTCAGTCAACATTGTGGAATAATATTGGAACAGTTTCAAAGAATAATCATCGTTACGTCAGCCTGACTGCAATATGGAAGGAACTAGGACCAGATCTTTGTGCAGCATTGCCAGCTTTCCATGCATTCACGGGATCGGACTATACATCAGCGTTTGTCAGAAAAGGGAAGGTAAGGCCTTTCAAAACTTTAGTCATTTCAGCATACTTATGACAGCAGTACTCCTGGGCCTCATTGGTAAAGCCGTGCTAGTATATCTAGATGACCTAGTAATAATTGGAAAAACCTTTGAAGAGCATGCTCGAAACCTTATTTCAGTTTTAGAAGCCCTGAGGCAAAATAACCTTGGTGTGAAATTATCTAAGTGTCCATTTTTTAAAGTGGAAGTAAAGTATTTAGGCCACAAATTATCATCTGCGGGAATGGCATGTTGCATGATAAAATAAAAGCCATAGAATATTTTGCGAGACCCAAAACTTGCAAGGATGTTAGATCTTTTCTCGGACTTTGCTCATACTACCGTAAATTTATTAATTGATACGCAGACATTTCCCAGCCCCTAGACAGACTGAAATGCGCATAAGATCGCCTGGACGAATGAACATGAAACCACTTTTAAAGCTTTAAAGAATACCTTAATGTCTACCCAAGTACTCGCTTATCCTAAATTCAATCGAGAATTCTATGTCATGTGTGATGCCTCAGATGTTGCAATTGGCGGAGTAGTATCACAGATAGATGACGAGAGAAGGAACTGCCTTATCAGTTTCACTTCAAGGGCCTTACAGACACTGAGAGACGATATGCAACAATCGAACGAGAAGCACTCGCCATTGTGTTCGTGTTAGAGAAGCATAAGTATTTCCTCCTTGGATATCCGTTGATAATTCGTAGCGATCATTTACCCTTGAAGTACATGTATGCAAATCTAGTAAAAAATCAGACTTTCACAATGTTTGCTAAAACTTATGCAGTTCGATATAAAGGGGTTTGAGTTTGTACCTGGAAAAGTGACAAAGTAGCCGATGCTCTTAGCAGGGGAGTAAGGGATTTCCCATCCCTTAGCCATTACACGCTCGATGGGGACCACAAGTCCTAAACCGTGGACACAAACAGCCATGTGACTACCAGGGCCGATCACAATTCCAAGCACACACTCCTTCAGAGTAATGGGAAAGAAACCCGCACGGTGTAAACAGTAGAGTGACTGGGGGAGTGTTCAAAGTGGAAAAGAGTGTAAGTTGTGAGAAAGATTGAGTGGGAGAGTGAGTATGAGTGAGCGGGAGGAGGGCACTTGCAGGTGGAATCGCGAGGAGCTCTTAAGGAAGCAAGATGGGAATAAATTATGTGGGGAGGTGAAGAAACTCTTGCAGGGAGTGGCCAGTGAGGTCCCTTCAAGAATTCAATGCCGGATGAATTCAGTCGTAATAGAGGAAGGAATACTTTATAAAATGCATAAACAAAAAAAATGAAGAAGGGGGATGCGAGGCAGTGCTTCCTGAGGAGCTTCGCAGTCACACCCTTTCCCTGTGTCAAACAAGTCCCACTGCAGGCCATATGGGGGTAGAAAAAACGTATCGGCTACTGAGTACCTAGTTCTACTGGGAGGGGATGTACAAGGACGTTGCAATGTATATTAAGGAATGTCATTTGTGTAATTACTTCAAAAGTCCATGTAGTACACTTCCACCTGCCCGGATATGGCCGAGGTGTAGTTTTAAGTTGGAGTGAGTCCATAGTGATTAAATAGGCCCCCTGCCCCACTTATATGACGGCTACTCGTACATTTCTGTACTTATAGATGAATGTACAAGGTATACCTTCACGTACGCGATGAAAGATAAAAGCTCGGCCTCGGTAGCCATTGCCCTACACCAATTCATGTTAGTACTTGGATTCCCAAGGGAAGTAGTAACCGATAACAGGTGCGAATTTATGAACTAAGTTTTCACAGATTTATGCGAACTGGTGAGAGTTGACCATGTTGCGGTCCAAGCCTATATATAGACAGCAAGTTAACGGGTTAGTAGAGAGAAGAAATGCCTCCATCATTACACTATTGTAATAATTCACTGCCCCTGACCCCCAAGGATGGAATTTGAAACTGAAACAAGCGGAACAGGCTCTTAATTTTGCATATCATAAGTCGCTAGGTGACTCTCCTTCTTTCCTTGTGTTTGGAGCAGACCCCAAACTCCCTTGGGACACATTTGCCCCATAAAAACAGTTGCCGGTGTACATGTCGAGAGGCTTAGAACGTTTGTCGTAAATACCGCCAAAAAGACATAGGAGCTTACTGTGGCCATCCTAGACAAACAATAAGAGAGGTATGCAAAGGACTATGATATAAGGCATAGTACCAAGAGGCATGAAGCTAAGGTATGTGATAGAGTCACATACCTGTCTGCTGAGGTATTCTGTTATAGTAGTCACTCAAGAAAAAAAATAAAAAATAAAATGTTAATTGGAGTTCACAAAAAAAATATATATATTTTTTAATGTATGATTTCTTACGAGATTATGAAACTTATGCGAAGTTCATTTTTTTAATGTTCGCAAGTAAAGTATTATTTTTTAATCTTATTACTGCATGCACAGATACAGGTTTGTTTTTATATTTTTTTATGATGAGAAGTGGATGTATTCTTCCTACGATAATTGTTATATTTCAAAGGGATAAAGATATTAATAATTTTGAGGAGCTTATTTGCAGATAATTATTGTTAATTATTTATAATTACTGTTGTGCTAATTATGATACTTTGAGCTTTTCAGAGTGGATGTGTTAGAAAAATATATTTCTTAGGTTGTATGGTGGGTCGTCCTGCATTCCATAAGGGCACCAAGTGACCTTTGCTCTTTTGCCCCTCCTTTTCCACCCTTCTCACCCAAGTCTGGGGTACTCTCGCCTCGTGGATACATTCGTTGTTTCATTTCCCCCTAGCAACATCTCTCTCTCTCTCTCTCTCTCTCTCTCTCTCTCTCTCTCTCTCTCTCTCTTGCATCTTTTGCTCTTTCTGTACTAAATGATGTTATCTCTTTATGTTGACTAAATATTTTGCTTGTTGATTTCTTTTTTTATTTTTATTTTGGCAAATTGCTAGATGATAAATGTGACCTAGTTTATTATTTTTTATTAGGTTTTGCATGTTAATGTTATACAGATAATGAAGGAATTGAATTGAATAGTAAAAGAGAGTTTGCCTGCCACATATTTCAACTAACTTGGAAAAAATATACGAGATCCCACTGATACACTGAACAACAAGAAGGTCGGTGGCTATGTCGCTATATATTGTGACAGCAGGAATTCGAAATAGTAAAAGAAACTGACCAAAAGAAATTGATTTAAAATGAGTATTATTATGAAATATAACTACAGAAGTTGGTTCTTGCCTCAAAATGCCAGTATCACTTATATATTTACTGTTATTCATAATCTGTTATTATTATTTCTATTATTATTATTATTATTAATATTATTATTATTATTATTATTATTATTATTATTATTATTATTATTATTATTATTATTATTATTATTATTATTATTATTATTATTATTATTATTATTATTATTATTATTACATTGGCAGTTGTTGTTGCTATCATTCCATTGCCCTTCTTGCTAATTATTATTTCCATAATACTATCACTAGTAACCCAATGATTGGCATTTATATTTTTGGAATTCATGCCCTTGTGTTACTTTGGTCACTGTTAATAAGAGTATTTCTTTAGTGGATATTCTCAGTATTTCATGATTTTTTTTTTTATATCTATAGCATATTATTGTCATGCAGAGATAATCTTCCTGTTACTTAGCTACTTCCTACTTATCTTGAATACCTATTTGAGCGGTGTAGACGTATTTACAACTACCACCCAATTTCCAGGCAGCCCCGATCTGCAATTTTCCCATACCAGTCCCTTTTTCCCATTGGAGAGATTGCAAGAGCCTGCAAATGCTAGGGATGCGTAGTATCCCCTTTGTATGCTAACATATGGCCATTATTTGTACCCAAAGGTGATATCTAGTTTTTTCCTGCAGTTGTAATAATGAATTAGGCCGTGTTTTCCGGCATTAGAGACTACTCCTGGCTATTCTAATTGCAGAATTTGCGTTTGAGAGGGAGATCCACCTCCGGGGAATAGGTGTCGTGAGAGGATCAAAACCACCTCAAAAGTCGTAAAACGCTGGAGAGGTGGCACTCGAACTGGAGATATCTGCGCTCTTCCAATATCTGATGGCCCCCCGACGTTGTGTGAAGGGCCATTCGTTATTACAACCCGGAACTATCTCACAGCATAGAAATGAGGGGATGACGGGAAAAAGCCTGGGGTCGTCCCCGTACCTAGCAATACCCCAAAAAGAGGGCCTCTATATGGGGACAGAGGGAATGTTGAGAATGCAAAAGAAGTGAACGGAATAAAACAAGACCATGGAAACTGAAAATTCCCCACTTCTCTTTTTGAAAGATTTTAGATGGAGTTCAAAAGAAACATGAAAAGTTTCTAACAAACAAACATTTCTCATACACTGAAACATGAAGAAACTGAAAATTAAACTACCAAACCCAAGTTGTTGTTTTTTTCTAGAATTTAAGATTTAAGTTAAGAAAGCCTTAGTACCTCCCCTAGAAATAGTATATAGATATAAGAGAAAACTAGTTACCCTAGGTTTAATATAGTAAGTGTCATTGATTCAGTGATGAGCATTATCAGATAATTGTCATTTATAAACAGTGCTTGTACAGGTATTTTGATTTAGTACTAGGATAATCGTTCTGTCATTGATGAGTATTTTTAGATATTTGTCACTTACAAACTGTATTTTATATAAATTGGGTATTATAACCATTTTTTATTATTTCTCTTTACTATCAAAGTGTATTATTGAATAGTTGTTTTTTGGAGAAAAATGTATAATTTATCTTTACTGAAATAACTAATAGTCATTTTGTCACTCATTAATTGCTATATAATGTAATTGTGAATACTTAATTTTGATATTATTTTTATTTTTTTTAAGAAGTTTAATTAGAATGATTGTTGTGAAAACATTTTTCTTTTGTTTGTCTTTTTCAGAAATCACATGTTCTATATATATTAAGTGTACCCTTGACAATGAGGAAACTTTACTATGTATTAAGAAGCATAGGGAAACTTTGATATGTAATATAGAGAAGTAATCTATTTAGATAATTATGCGAAACTTTGATATGTAACACAGAGAAGCACTCTATTTAGATAATTATGTGAAACTTTAGGTCATACAGAGAAGTCATCTAATTAGATAATTATGCCCTGTTTAGGTCTAAAATAATTATAATTAACAGATGATAGGTATCTTTAAAATATGTAATGCTTCACCTGAAATAGGGCATTTTGGAAATTGGTGGTAGGGAGTGAAGTAACATGACATTACCCATGTGGTGTCCTGTGTAAAGTGTGTGTTTACAAAGAGATGACAGGTTACGATTCAACCCATTGGCTTCTCACATCTCTGTCTTCCTGTTCTATGGAGGTCGTAAATGTTTCACCTCTCTGTGTTGTTCCCACGAGAATCGATAGCCAGCCTCCATAACAAACTATAGATTGTACATACATACATGTATACTTGGGGAAGAAGTATAGGTAGAAAGTATACATATAGGCACTTATGTTAGAATGTTCCTTGTAAAAAGCCGGCATTCCTTTAGGCACGCCCCTCACACTATAAGTGATTGGTTGTTTCCCCTGCTCTGGAAGCTTATTAATGGAAATGTCACCAAGAATACCACGCCCTGCCATCTCGGTAATACAAAAGAGTCAGAAGCAGTGAGAGAAGAGCAAGGTCTTGTGGGCACTAAAAGGGTTAGCATTTTACCTTAAGGGGGCAGGGGCATTGAGGCGTAAAATAAGTGTATAACTAAGTAAACGAAGTGTTAATTATCTTTGCGTATCCATTATCACCTCGCAAACTGTAGCTCTGGTCTGTTAGTGTAGAGAATATCTATACGACAATATATTCATACATGCATGCAAACATGCATACATGCATGCATGCATGCATACATGAATACATACATGCATACTTTCATATGTGCATACATACATACATGCATTCATACATGCATGCATACATTCATTCATGCATGCACACATACATACATACATACATACATACATACATACATACATACATACATACATACATACATACATACATACATACATACATACATACATACATGCACACATACATGCATAGTTTGCAAACTTATGGAGAAGCTACTAAGGAAACATATCTCTCTTCACTTGGAATCCTTCAACTTTTTGTCAGTGAGGCAACATGGCTTCAGAGAAGGAAGATCAACAGTAACAAACTTATTAGAATTTTATGATGAGGTAAGCCAAATCTTACAGGAAAGAGAGGGCTGGGCAGATTGCATATTCCTAGACTTCCAGAAAGCGTTTGACACTGTTCCACATGGGAGACTTATTAGGAAGCTGCAATCAATGGCTAGAATAGGTGGAAATGTCTTGGAATGGATAAAAACTTACTTAGAAGGAAGGGAACAGAGGGTTAGAGTAAGACACTCAGTGTCTGAATGGAGAAGAGTTAGTAGTGGAGTTCCACAGGGTTCAGTTTTAGGGCCACTTTTGTTCCTTGTATATGTAAATGACCTACCAGAGTCTGTAAATTCATTCATGAATATGTTTGCAGATGATGCAAAGATTGTGAAGAAAGTAAAAAACGAGAACAATGGTAGAGAACTTCAGGAGGATCTAAATAATCTGCATGAGTGGTCAGAAAAGTGGCTAATGAAATTCAATACCTCAAAATGTAAGGTAATGAGAATGGGTACAAGTGCAAGAAGGCCCAAGCTTGACTACTGGGTGGCTGGAGTACAACTTCAAGAGACAGAAAATGAGAGAGATCTAGGAGTAAACATACTGGCAGATTTGTCTCCAGAAATACATATAAATGGCGTAGTAAGGGCAGCATATGCATTCTTATCAAATGTAAGGGTAGCCTTCAGGCACATGGACAAGGAAATGTTCAGAAATATTTATGTAACCTATGTGAGGCCAACACTCGAGTATGCAGCCCCCTTTTGGAATCCGCACTTGAAAAAGCACATAGCTAAGCTTGAAAAAGTTCAAAGACATGCCACGAAACTGGTGCCAGAAATATGCAATCTCGGTTATGATGAGAGGCTGAGGGAATTAGACTTGCCATCACTCGAAGCTAGAAGAGTAAGGGGGGATATGGTGACAGTCTTTAAATTCCTTCATGGTTATGATAGAGTGGATAGGGATCGATATTTCGATATGGCTGGCTCTAGAACTAGAGGTCATAGTTTGAAGCTTCGTAAGAAAACTTGTTTGCAGGATGTAAGGAAATACTTTTTCAGTGTAAGAGTAGTTGATAATTGGAATTCGCTAAGCGAGGAGGTAGTTAATGCTATCTCAATCCATAGTTTTAAGGACAGGTACGATAAGTATCACTAAGTCTAAAAATGGAACCGATCAGGAGACGGGAAGATACGAGCTTTGGGCTCTTTCCCGTAAACACAATTAGGTAATCACAATTAGGTAATCACCCATATATACATGCATACAACCATGCATGCTCTCATACATACATGCATGCACCCATACATACATGCATGCATACATTCATACATATATGCATACATTCATACATATATGCATACATGCATACATATATGCGTACATGCATGCATAGAGGCATATAAGCATACATGCTTCAAAATGTAAGGTAATGAGATTGGGTACAAGTGCAAGAAGGCCCAAGCTTGACTACTCGGTGGCAGGAGTATAACTTCAAGAGACAGAGAATGAGAGAAATCTAAGAGTAAACATACTGGCCGATTCGTCTCCAGAATGCATATGAATGGCATAGTAAGAACAGCATATGCTTTCTTAGCAAAATTAATGGTAGCCTTCAGGCACATGGATATGGAAATGTTCAGAAATATTTATGTAACCAATGTGAGGCCAAAGCTTGAATATGCATCCCCCTTTGGAATCCGCACTTGAAAAAGCACGTAGTTAAGCTGGAAAACATTCAAAGGCATGCCACGAAATTGGACCCAGAAATACGTAATCTCAGTTATAATGAGAGGCCGAGGGAATTAGACTTACCATCACTCGAAGCTAGAAGATTGAAGAGGGGATATGGTGACAGTTTTTAAATTCCTTCATGGTTATGACAGAGTGGATAGGGATCGATATTTTGATATGGCTGGCACTAGAACTAGAGGTCATAGTAGGAAGATTTGTAAGAAAACTTCTTTGCAGGATGTAAGGAAGTACCTCTTTTTAGTGCAAGAGTAGTTGATAATTGGAATTCGCTAAGCGAGGAGAAGGTTAATACTTACTCAATGCAAAGTTTTAAGGACATGTATGATGAGTATCACTAAGTACAAAATGGAACCAATCAGGAGACTAGAAGTTACAGCTTGGGGCTCTTTCCCGCAAGCACAGTTGGGTAATTACAATTGGGTAATTACATGGATACATACATACATACACACATGCATACATACATACATACATACATACATACATACATACATACATTTGTACTTGCATATGTAAGTATGTACCAACCTACCTACTTAGCTACCTATATACCTACATACACATATACGTGCATATCTTTTTGCATACATATGACTGTAAAAAACATACGTACATACTTGCATATATTCATATTTATATACATGCTTAAATTCATATTTAGAACATATATGAGAAAATACTAAGAGATCAGTAGATATACCCAACATGAACCCTCTTTGAACTTACTTCATGATAAACAAGCTTATCATATTAAGCTCTTAGTACCAGATGGCAAAAACTTTATTGATAATATAGTAAGATTATAATATACTCCACTTGGCATTATATATAT
>JAXCGZ010021427.1:2500-27500 GCA_037179515.1 Halocaridina rubra
GCTAAAGAGAGCGGATGGAAGCATCACTGAGACGGACGAAGAGATCTGCAAAGAATTGAACAAGGAGTTTCAGTCAGTATTTACAGTAGAAAATACCCCACCCCCTCAGATTGCAGTGATAGAAGCTCAAGGGCCGGTATTAGAGAACATCAACCTTACAGCCACAGAGGTATGCAAAGCGCTGATGGATTTAGATGTTCATAAAGCTACAGGTCCCGATGACATATCCCCTCATGTGCTTAAAAAATGCGCAAACATAATATCAGTGGCACTAAGTATCATATTTAAGGAGTCACTGGAGTCGGGGGAGATTCCAAGATGCTGGAAACAAGCAAATGTGATACCTATCTTCAAAAAGGGAAGGAGGGATACGGCTCTGAACTATAGACCAGTTTCCTTGACCAGCATAGTTTGCAAACTTATGGAGAAACTACTAAGGAAACATATCTCTCTTCACTTGGAATCCTTCAACTTTTTGTCAGTGAGGCAACATGGCTTCAGAGAAGGAAGATCAACAGTAACAAACTTATTAGAATTTTATGATGAGGTAAGCCAAATCTTACAGGAAAGAGAGGGCTGGGCAGATTGCATATTCCTAGACTTCCAGAAAGCGTTTGACACTGTTCCACATGGGAGACTTATTAGGAAGCTGCAATCAATGGCTAGAATAGGTGGAAATGTCTTGGAATGGATAAAAACTTACTTAGAAGGAAGGGAACAGAGGGTTAGAGTAAGACACTCAGTGTCTGAATGGAGAAGAGTTAGTAGTGGAGTTCCACAGGGTTCAGTTTTAGGGCCACTTTTGTTCCTTGTATATGTAAATGACCTACCAGAGTCTGTAAATTCATTCATGAATATGTTTGCAGATGATGCAAAGATTGTGAAGAAAGTAAAAAACGAGAACAATGGTAGAGAACTTCAGGAGGATCTAAATAATCTGCATGAGTGGTCAGAAAAGTGGCTAATGAAATTCAATACCTCAAAATGTAAGGTAATGAGAATGGGTACAAGTGCAAGAAGGCCCAAGCTTGACTACTCGGTGGCTGGAGTACAACTTCAAGAGACAGAAAATGAGAGAGATCTAGGAGTAAACATACTGGCAGATTTGTCTCCAGAAATACATATAAATGGCGTAGTAAGGGCAGCATATGCATTCTTATCAAATGTAAGGGTAGCCTTCAGGCACATGGACAAGGAAATGTTCAGAAATATTTATGTAACCTATGTGAGGCCAAAACTCGAATATGCAGCCCCCTTTTGGAATCCGCACTTGAAAAAGCACATAGCTAAGCTTGAAAAAGTTCAAAGACATGCCACGAAACTGGTGCCAGAAATACGCAATCTCGGTTATGATGAGAGGCTGAGGGAATTAGACTTGCCATCACTCGAAGCTAGAAGAGTAAGGGGGGATATGGTGACAGTCTTTAAATTCCTTCATGGTTATGATAGAGTGGATAGGGATCGATATTTCGATATGGCTGGCTCTAGAACTAGAGGTCATAGTTTGAAGCTTCGTAAGAAAACTTGTTTGCAGGATGTAAGGAAATACTTTTTCAGTGTAAGAGTAGTTGATAATTGGAATTCGCTAAGCGAGGAGGTAGTTAATGGTATCTCAATCCATAGTTTTAAGGACAGGTATGATAAGTATCACTAAGTCTAAAAATGGAACCGATCAGGAGACGGGAAGATACGAGCTTTGGGCTCTTTCCCGTAAACACAATTAGGTAATCACAATTAGGTAATCACATACATACATACATACATACATACATACATACATACATACATACATACATACATATATATATATATATATATATATATATATATATATATATATATATATATATATATATATATATATATATATATAATATATATATATATATATATATATATATATATATATATATATATATATATATATATATATATATATAAATATATATATATATATATATATATGCATATATATATATATATATATATATATATATATATATATATATATATATATATATATATATATATATATATATATTCCCCTGGGAGTGGTAAAATTCGTCTAAATGGTGTGGAGCGAGGGGAGGGGAATTTCCTCCTTTGTGCATTACTCCCTCAAAGAGATTTTTTTTTGGCATTGGCCCAGTGACCCCTCTTATAAGAGGGATTATGACTAACACGCACACACACACACACACACACACACACACACACACACACACACACACACACACACACACACACATAAATATATATATATGTGTGTGTGTGTGTGTGTGTGTGTGTGTGTGTGTGTGTGTGTGTGTGTGTGTGTGTGTGTGTGTGTGTGTGTGTGTGTGTTCTTTCCTTGCAGCTTTTCCTTGCTTATATAGGTCACTGTTTCTCACTAAGCCTCTTGAAGATCAGTGTTTGATTTAGGCTGAAAGTTCTATTGGGAGATACCATTCCTAATACCAGCCTTCACTATTCATTATGGCAAGGGATCGGCACATCGCAAACCAAGTTTTT
This sequence comes from Halocaridina rubra, assembly GCA_037179515.1. Lineage (NCBI taxonomy): Eukaryota > Metazoa > Arthropoda > Malacostraca > Decapoda > Atyidae > Halocaridina > Halocaridina rubra. The sequence goes on from JAXCGZ010021427.1 coordinate 5,012, forward strand.
ATGTTCATTAGTTGTTATTAAAGTCCTCATTTCCTTATCGGAAGTTTACCTAAGTTTATAAGAGCGCCTGTTTTTCACTAGCCGCTTGGAAAATAGTGTTGCTTCCTGGCACCTATCCTCTTTATTTACAAGGACTTGGGATAGACATCTAGTTGAGCAGGCTCGATCCCCTAGTAGTTACTATTAAATATGTTAGCTTTTTATCAGTAGCTGTTCCCATCTTCACATAGGGTCGTTGTTTATCTACAAACTGATGATACGAAAAGGAGATTAAGGAGAAGAGGTAAGATGAGGCAAAGGTAGAGAAAGGATAACTATGAAGAAGTTAGAATTATTGGGGAAAGAATAAAAGGAGAAGGAAGAAGATATCAACAAGAAAAAGGAGAAAATGAAGAAAGAAGACAAAATTAAAGGAAGTAAGCGATAAGTAGCAGGCTAAGGAAAGGATGGAGGCTAAAGATAAAGAGAGGGAGGAAAAGATTAAGGAAAAGGAATAAGGAAAAGAAAGAATGAAAAGGAAGAAAATGGAATTACAGGATGAAAATGAAGAAAACGAAAAAAACAGGGAAAGAAAACACTCTACTGAATGTCTCTGAATATTTCACTTATGCTTCCCAACCTCGATCGTGGTTGTTACACGTGTATCAATTCCTTACTCTATATGCGTCTAAATGATCAAGTAATTAAACAAATCAAAACAAACCGTACATATGATCATCTTGCAGGAGAGCTGTGGTAGGGACACTCTTGCCCTTATAGAAATTCTAGCTCCTAATGATACTCTTCTATTAGAAATGCCATTCTTCTATTTGAGCCAAGTTTTATTAAAGAAGTTACATAACAATAAGCGCCATAGCTCTCTATCTCTCCTTCATATCTCCAGCTTCTGGTGAAGGAAATCTGTACGAACTGCAATGACGAGATGAACACTACAACTGCTACTACTACAACAACTACTACTACTACTACTACTACTACTACTACTACTACTACTACTACTACTAGCACTACTACTAGTAATAATAATAATAATAATAATAATAATAATAATAATAATAATAATAATAATAATAATAATAATAATAATAATAATAATAATAAAATAATAATAATAATAATATAAATAACATGTAATACATAATCCTGACTACAAACTTGATAGGATTTCCGTATTCTACCTAACCTAATTTGGCCTAACTTAAAAAGACTTTATAAAAGCTCTTGAACAAATTCTTCACTTGATCACAATACTAAATACAAAAGAATCTATTTTCTATTCATCATGCCTTGGCTAAAGTTTTAAGTCTTTTTTAATATTTTCCACGGAGAAGACTTAAAAGATTTAATAGAATCGTTGAATTAACTTTTCATAAATGTGATTTTTCAAAGTCAACACGGAGTCAATAATCATCCATTCATTTGTTCACGATTTATATATTTTTATTCTTTTATCTTTTTTTTTTACTTAATGTGAAGGTATATTTGTAATCTTTTTTAACTCGAAGAGAAAGGATGATTACGTCAAATTTTACACAAAGCGTTTTCTTTTATTTATAAGAATTGCAAATTTTGTTTCATGCATTTTTTATATCGGACATGAACGCATGGAAAGGGTAAAAACATACATTGAAAAGATTTTTACATTTTTAGATCAAAAGAAAGCTGCTTTCAAAAATCAACACATTTCATTTGAGAAAAGCAAAATAACATTGGTAATGTTTTCATTCCAAGAGAAGCAAAGTGATGAGGCTAATAAAGGGCTTATCCTAAATGGTTTGTTTGGAAGTGAGAATTCATCTAATGTATTCCCTGACTACCGTAAGAGGCGACTAAAATGGATAGGAAAGCGAGGGACCAGTTAGTCCCTCCCTCCTAGTATATTTTCCCAAGTCAAAAATGAACTGACATTACATATGAAGAGAAGATTGGTTTTAATGAAGTCTTACTACTTTATATATATATATATATATATATATATATATATATATATATATATATATATATATATATATATATATATATATATATGCGTGTGTGTGTGTGTGTGTGTGTGTGTGTGTGTGTGTGTGTGTGTGTGTGTGTGTGTGTAATTATTACCAAATATCACAGTATCACATGATTCTAATAACTATGATAAATATTATTAATTATTGGTGCTTGAAACATTAATACACAAGCATTATAATTACCGGGTCACTGATGCAATTAAGTTATGATGGACGCTTGTGATTATAGCGGTCTCAGAGTCACATTTAGAGGTCAAGGTCACGCATGTATTTGCCTAGTATATGTATGTTTCTGATGCCACGGATGCCAGTAGGAAGGCTACCCGCAGCTATTGATTTGGTTGTTAGTGACTAATCTTTATTGGCAGCTTTTCTGACTTCATATGGGATCGCTTTTCTAACTAGCCACTTGGTAATGGTCCCATCTTGTCTCCCCCAGCTGCTGGATTAGTCTTGAACTCTCTTTAAACTCATTATGCAAACTTGCTCCCACTTAGGAATTCGCTTGTTTAACAAGCCAAGGTAGTTTACATACTGCTTCCACTCGCCAGAGACAGTTTGGGATAAGAACTGTCATATTTTGTGTGGCAAGTTCTTATTATTATTATTACAAGATTAATAAGGACGCCAAGAAATGCTTTCCATCAGTGGTAGATCAGTATCTTCATAAGATCGGGCTTCGATAAAAACAAAAAAGCCAGTCTCCTACTTCTCATAGAAAAAGGAAAAAATGTAAACACAGTCTCTCATAAAAGTTCGTGGGGGTATCTGGGCATATAGATGAATTCCATTGCCAAACATTGCTGGCCGACAGGTGTCTAGTCATTAAACAACCCACACATGAACATACACAGCGAAGCTGTTGAACCTGTTTATCTGGAAGAAAGGTGATGTAATTCACATTCAGGCACAGAAACCCTCACTAAATTTTATGAATGGTTGTACATCAAGCCTGTAAATAGAACACAAGTTAGACCAAGGAACACTCAATCAAGATGAAACTACTGAGAAATGAGTCAGCTGTCAATGGGAAGTCCAAAGCAATTTTGGGCTTTCAAATAATATCCTAAGATTGTGTTTTGGAAAGACAATGTCATTTTTTAAGCTTCTTCCATAACTCATGAAAAAAAATTACATGATGACAATGATTATTTTCTCTGTGCGAAAAATGCATCTAAAATATTTTATAACCTCACAAAGAAGTGCTGTCAAATCACATAATGACAATACTCTAAAGGTATTGATAATACCTCTAAGAACAATATTTCTTAAACAAACTTATAGCTTTTTTTCTTTATTCCTTTGCTACAAAAACGCGATAAAAATTGGCCGAAGTATACAATCATCTACAAAAAAATATCTCACAGTTACGTTAGAAATATTTTCGCCCTTACAGTTTAATGCTTCAAATCAATATAAATCGATAGTTTCTTATTATTACGAAAGAGAGCAGTCAATGTACCTGAGATTACTTCTTGAAACACTTATCACTCTATCTCTTACTCTGATTCCTATAAACTAGAATACAAAAATATATGTATTTTCCAAAAGAGATCAACACTATATGTGTTCATAAATCATATTATTTCCTCAAACTTGGTAAGCCTGTGTTGGCTTCAGCAATGCGGGAATAAACACCCACTGTAAAGTAGATATGGATTCTGTCTAAATGTACAAAATAAATCTTTCTTTTCCTATTGAAAGCATCTCCAAGATGCCATATCTTGCCTGCGGGCGATAGACGGACGGAGTTAAGCACAGTATAAAGAGGCAACTTCATTCAGTCGCATATTGAAGACACTGTCCATGGGAAACACATGATGCTTCATTTTGTGCAATTAAATAGCATATAAATATAATGCTTGGTTTATATATATATATATATATATATATATATATATATATATATATATATATATATATATATATATATATATATATATATATATATATATATTGATCTGACATTCACATTTTGTTAATAATATATTCATCCTACTGCTACTGTCGCTTTACAACGTTAGATGCAATAATTGCTCAGTCCACTTTACGCTTTCAAAGAACTTGCATTTTACTCCAACAGACAAATTAGTGAGAGACGCTCCTAACAAAGGCTTTAGAAGAAGCTAAAGGAAACGATACCAAAGAAAAAAAAACTATTAATAAAATGCCAGAAGTTACAGTGAGTTGATGCAATATTCTCTGATATTCCTTTACATGTAACAAGAGCCTGAAACATCATCTGGAAACGCCTTCGAGATAAATAGCTGTCAACAACGCTGCACTTATACAAGAATATGAATGTCAAACTAGTTTAGAAAATTATCGACTCAAGAAACAAAAGGAAAACTAGTTATAAATATAAGGCAGGAAATCTATATAGTAATGTAAAGTTCTAATAATAATTGGTCCTAACATACACATGAATCGAAATACTCATCACGTACTTAATCCGTAGCTTTATTTTTTTATTTTTTTATTTTTTTTAGTATACGAAGTTGAAGTTTTATCAATAGCTGCTCGGAATATAGTGCTTTTTTTTGGCGAAAATTGCGGCCGGACATCCTTAACAAATTCAACTCTGTCCTTCAATCCCGGCTTGGGACCTGCACCCAAACTACTCCAGCTTGCTTTCCCGGCGACTAACTATTTATCCAGCACGCACTGGAGATTGGAAATGAAACTTAATTGGTAAAAAAAAATGCTAAAAAAATAAATAAAAAAGTCTGATATGACTTAATGCTCAGAAAAGATATTGCAGATGAGGATACGACGTAAAACTGAGGTAGGGATGTGAACCTTTGATAAGGAACTGAAACTGCCTTATTAGATCAAGTATAACCCACACTGAAACAAAGTAGAAAAATTCTATGAGGTTGAGGAAACAACTAGAAATTTAGTAAGAGATGTGACCCACCGATGGAATTGGCGCTTCCTTAAAAGAAGTAAATGTGCAAAGGAAAACACTTAATAATGGTATGAGTGAGACTCATAATTAAAGAAAAATAAATTTTGTACTATTATTATTAGACTGGAAAGGTACCTCCGAATGATGCTTCTTACACAGATGTCTGACAATCATCACGTAATGTATTAAAAGGTACCTATCAGAGAAGTGGAAACCTGCTAGAGGCTGCAAGCCTTAAAATAATATTCTGATGCACAGGTCAGACGCGAAGAGTGATATTAAATTTGAAGTGTGAGACAATACCGCGAGGATATGAGAAATAATTCAAAATATGATGACCTATATCTATTGACGACAAAGATAATTATGAAAGAAAAGGACCTTGGCTGACAAGATCTCTTTCATTCTCTCTCTTTTACTTTTTGTCGCTGGAGAATGTAAATAGGATGGTTTGTTAAGTAGATTTAAAATACATTTTCTCGATAGCGCTAAAGTTTCTTTATTTTCCTTTCCCTTCGTGGTCAAAATATTCATAATAAAAAGATTCACGTGCTCCAGGTGATATATATATATATATATATATATATATATATATATATATATATATATATATATATATATATATATATATATATATATATGTATGTATGTATGTATGTATGTATGTATGTATGTATGTATGTATGTATGTATGTATGTATGTATGTATGTATGTATGTATGTATGTATGTATGTAGGTAGGTAGGTAGGTAGGTAGGTAGGTAGGTAGGTAGGTAGGTAGGTAGGTAGGTAGGTAGGTAGGTACGTACATACATACATACATACATACATACATACATACATACATACATACATACATACATACATTATACATACATACATACATACATACATACATACATACATACATACATACATTATACATACATACATACATACATACATACATACATACATACATACATACATACATACATATATATATATATATATATATATATATATATATATATATATATAATATATATATATATATATAAACTGACCGTTTTATACCTGTAGTTGTTGATGGTGCGACATCTAGCCCTTTCTCTGTTACCAGTGGTGTTCCACAGAGCTCTGTTCTTTCACCTACTCTCTTCCTTCTCTTCATCAATGATCTTCTACAATCCCCATCTTCCTCTCTTCTTCATGCCTTTGCTGATGATTCTACCCTTCACTTTTCCTTTGCCTTTTCTTCACAACCTTCATCTGTTACTTGTAATCAGTCTCGTATCACTCTTTCTTCTACTCTTAACTCCGATTTGCAGAGAGTATCAGAGTGGGGCACTCGAAATTTAGTTAAATTCAATGCCTCCAAAACACAGTTTTTGACTCTCTCTTTATCTTCCTCTCTTCCTGATAACCCTATTGTCTTCGAAACTAATGAAATTTACCCTCTTAACTCTATCAACATATTAGGAATCCATATAGCCTCTAACTTGTCTTGGAGGAATCACATAATCCAAATTTCTAAATCTTCATCTAATAAATTGGGAGTTTTGTTTCGGTTTCGTCATTACTTTTCCTCTTTGCAGTTAATTAAAATTTACAAATGTCTTATCCGTCCCTGCTTAGAATACTGCTCACACATCTGGGCTGCTTCTTCTTATACATATCTTCTTGATAGGGTTGAATCTAAGGCAGTCGGACTTATTAATGATCCTTCTCTTACTTCTAATCTGGATTCTCTCCTCGCCGTAAGGTATCTTCCCTTTCGCTTTTCTATCACTACTACTTCTATCGCTGCTCTGATGAGTTGGCGAGTTGCATCCCTCCCCCACTGCCGAGGCCGCTTAATACTCGCCAAGCGGCTTCATCTCACAGGTACTGTGTGGAGAATTGTAGCTTGCGGATTGGTCGGCGCAGCGACTGCTTCTTCCCTTCTACCTCCAGACTCTGAAACTCTCTTCCTCCTTCTGTCTTTCCTAATTCTTATTACCTTTCATCCTTCAAAAAGCAGATCTATCGTCATCTCAGAGCCTAGTCCTCCATATCTCTGGGCCCTCTGTACTTTGACTGTTTTTTTTTCTGTCTGTCGTTATCTTTTGTGTGACATTATCTCATCTCTGCCTTGTCTTTAACTTTTTTATTTGCCTTCGTCTTTGCATTTTCTCGTTCCCGGGCCTTTACTCATGGGGGCAGTTTCTGCCTGTCCCGGTGTCACACTCATAAAATATATATATATATATATATATATATATATATATATATATATATATATATATATATATATATATATATATATGCATGAAGTTGAAAAGACCCAAAAATAAAACACAACGAGAAGCGAGGAAGTACCATATATTACGACTGGACTCCAGTCCTCTTCAGGTACAAAAGAAGAGGATTGGAGTCCAATCGTACTATATAGTATTTCTTCGCTTCTCTTTGTATTTTATTTATTGGCCTATTCAACTTCGTATTGTGCTGTGATATAACAGTTCATTTTACACATATCTTCTTCTTCTTCTCAGCTTTAACCCATTTGTATATGGGGTCGCCGTTGTGAAAGAATCGTCTCCATCTATTTCTGTTTTGTGCTTCATTTTCATCAATACCCTTCCAATACAAGTCTTCCCCTACACAATCACGTCATCTTTTTTTTTTTTTTGGTCTTCCTCTCCTCCTTCTACCCCGAACTTTCATCTTTATCGTATGTCTTCCAACATAATGTTCGTGCCGTCGCAACAGGTGTCCATACCATCTAAGCCTTCCCTCCTGTATTTCCTTTGATAATTCGACTACCTTGGTCGATCCTCTTATATATTCATTCCTAATTCTATCCTTCCTTGGTACTCCAGACATCCACCTCAACATTCTCATCTCCACTACATCCATCCCCTTCTCCTCTATCTTCCTTATACTTGCTGTTTCTGTTCCATTTAACATAGCTGGTCTTACAACGGTCCTATAAAACTTTCCTCTCAATCTCATTGGTACCTTCTTGTCACAGAGAACACCAGATGCAGACCTCCAGTTATTCTATCCTGCCTAAATTCGCTATCTCACTTCTTGATCCATGCTTCCACTAGCCTCTACTATGGACCCCAAGTACTTGAACTTCTGTTCACACACACACACACACACACACACACACACACACACAGATATATATATATATATATATATATATATATATATATATATATATATATATATATATATATATATATATATATATATATATATATATATATATATGCAAATATCATATATTTTTGACTCCGTTTATTCTTTCATAACCAAATTCAATTCACAGACCTATTTTACGTTTTAGGCAACTTAAATCCTATGAATAATTCACATTCTGAAAATGGAAAAATCCAGATCTCAATGATTAAAAACGTTATTCCTTTTCCTGGTATGATAATGAAGTCTCCTGCCTGCCTGCCTCCATGCCTGGCCTCTCCGCCATTTATAAAGTTCACTCCACGGCGGCATCACCACGGTGTGCACACTTGCAATGCAGTGCCGGTTGGAAGGAGGGTTATAGAGAAAAAATAACACATACACACAAACGCACATATACACCCACATACACACGCACAAAAGAGATTTGATACAGTCCCACAAGGGAACTACGAGTAATGGCAAGAATAGGTGGATATGTTTTCAAGTGGATATAAGCTTATTTAGAAGGAAGGGAGCAGAGGGTTAAAGTAAGACATCCAGTGTATGACTGGAGAAAGGTTAAGAGTGGGGTTCCACAGGGATCAGTTTTAGGGGACTTATTTTTCATTTATATGAGTGACTTACAGGAGTCTGTAAATTCATTTATATATGTTTGTAAGGTATACAAAGATAGTGAAGATAGTAAAAGACAAAAATACATGGTAGACAACTTCAGGAAGGCCTAAATTTTCCGCACGATTCGTCAAGCAAGTGATAAATGAGATTTAATACTTCAAAATATAAAGTAATGAGAAAGAGCAAAGGTGCAAGAAGGCCCAAATCTGGGTATTCGACTAAAGGAACGGAACTTCAAGAATCTGAGAATAGAAGATAGTCGAGTTCTGCAACACGTAGGTGAACATAGAGGAAGTATTCTTGCTCCCCCCAGGGGGATCTTGTTGTTTTTTTATGATTGTTTATCACCTTTTTTAATTACAAGGGATATACATAATTAATATCTCCTGGCAGTGGTAAATTAGAGAGGAATATTATTAAAGCTTCATTCTGACATAAGAATTGTTAGAGAAATTATTATTAACAGCACAGCCAATCATCACAAGTACTTCATAGTAAAAGGCTGGGGTGATTACCCCCCCTCTCTCTCTCTCTCTCTCTCTCTCTCTCTCTCTCTCTCTCTCTCTCTATATATATATATATATATATATATATATATATATATATATATATATATATATATATATATATATATATATATATATATATATATATATATATATATATATTGGGGAAGAATGTCCTCAGGGTGATGATCCCCATCTTCTCTTTGTTTCATTTCAATTCATATATATATATATATATATATATATATATATATATATATATATATATATATATATATATATATATATATATATTTTTTTTTTTTTTTTTTTTTTTTTTTTTTTTTTCTCTATATATTGAAACTAAGCCAGTTACGCTGCCATGCACTTTCATCGTTTCCCTCCCCACACACAGATACACACAAACACACACACACACACACAAACACACACACACACACACACATATATATATATATATATATATATATATATATATATATATATATATATATATATATATATATATATATATTTCTGTGAATGGTACTCTGAGTGTATTATCTTAGAAGCATTCATTATTGGTGTGCTCACAGAGCCTACTCAGTAAAAAGAGGTTTTGCAAGCGGGTAAGGATCAAATTCCGGATAAATGAAAAGGCTCAGTTTACGGACGGGCAATCGACCGTAAACCATTAAGGATGGGAAAATGTCAGTTCTCGAAGAAAGTGGCGAGTAGCAGCGATCCCATATGAGCAAATGAAAACATGCAAATACTGAAAATATCCTAGAGTAGGTAACAGAGAAGTACATCCAGGTTTGATACTCAGATTCATCTTCCCTAAGAAGCATAAAACGAGTCTTTTGAAATCTCACAAAGTTACTTACCATAACTGCATCAGCCTTATTCCTCTTTATATGCATGTTCCCCATGTTCATATAAGGTCGCTGCTTCTTAGTAGCCAATTAAAAATTTTTACCAATCAGCATACCAATTCCCACTGATCCGGTCTTGAAACTGGTCCCGATTTTAGGTGGTTTGTTCTCCCTATGGCTGAATTAATTACAATAATTGCAATTAACCTCGATATGATCTGCATATTTCGTGCTTGAAGAAACACAAATTAGAAAATAACGTTGTAATGCAGCCATGGGGAATACCTTCCTGTACCCACTACATCATGGGACCAAGCAAGTTCTCGATCATATCGCACATTACTAATAAAAAATACTGAATATCAACTTCATCGTTACAAACACTGAAGGAAACTAAAATTCAATGGTGTATTTGAAGCTATATCTTCAGCTAATATTTAGGCATTTTCGGTTCCCAGTGTAGATAATGCGAAAAATGGAATATAAAGAAAGTTCTTCTCTCATATTACAGAGCATGTACTTAGTCAACATCAAAACTGCAAATATTGCAGTTTTGCTGCAATATATGCAAAACTGTCAATACTGAAGGACACTCGAAATGGCAGGTGCATCTGAGTATATCTTCAACTACCCTCGGGGGGTCTTAAGGGACTGCAGTAGCCCATTTTTTAGAACACTCGGCTCGAGAAGTGACAGATCTGCTATCGTTTCCACCGCGGGACATTTGGAAGGGCAATCCAGCCTTAATTACCCAGCTCCAAGCTGTCTGTATCCAATCCCATTCGAATGGGAATTAATAGTGACATATATATGGGCAAACAAACAAACTCTCCGAGGGTCATACTTCTACTTACAGTAAATATAAGAGCACATGTAAACAAGGAGATCTAAAGAGAGGCCAAATACTTTAATAATAATAATAATAATAATAATAATAATAATAATAATAATAATAATAATAATAATAATAATAATAATAATAATAATAATTATAATAATAATAATAATAATAATAATAATAATAATAATAATAATAATAATAATAATAATAATAATAATAATAATAATACTGTTGGTTTTCAACACTCATGCTTTTCAGTCATCTGTCTGTAGCTTAGATGTTATCGTGCCTGGTTCTCACCTAAGAGGTTCCGAGTTTGAGTCTCTAAAATAGCCTGTATATTTTCACTTTCACCAGAGCCACTTGGTGAAAGGAGAGGATAGAGGCGTCACTCAAAAGGTAATTTTGCCATAACAACAAGCTTAGAAAGTCCATCATTAGATATGTGGTGCCTATATGGAACAACATTTTCAAGTGATAGATTGTCAACGAGGGCAAATACGAGAGCCGCTAATAGCTTGCTCGGGTTATACCTATTCCAGACAACAGAGACAAATTCATTTTAAGATGGAGCCAAGTCGCACATCAATAAACGGTAAAGGGGGGTTTACACGGTCAAACGGTTCGTCGAACGCGGTTCGACAGACAAGTGTTTGAAGTGATGTTCGAACGTGTGAACGGGGTATTTGGTTGTCGAACACGGAGCGTGTTCGACAACCATATACCCCGTTCACAAGTTCGAACATCACTTCAAACACTTGTGTGTCGTATTGCGTTCGACGAACCGTTTGACCAAGGAACGTGTTCGACAACCAAATACCCCGTTCACACGTTCGAACATCACTTCAAACACTTGTCTGTCGAACGCTGTTCGACGAACCGTTTGACCGTGTAAACCCCCCTTAACAACAAAGCTAGTGCCCAGACACTTTTTAAAAGCCGATGTCAACAACAGGAAATAACCAAATTCTGCCCACTTACACTCCCATTTTTTGCCAAATATAAAATCTTCACTGCGCTTAATAAAAAAAATATCGCTTATTACAATATTTACAACTATTGCGTGTCTAACAGAAAATATAGTTTAATAACATATTTTGCCAATAAACAAATTAGAATTGTGTCTAAAAAGGAAATACCGCTGCATTTGAATGGTTTGTCGCAGAGCGTAGGACTCATTATTTATCCTGGAATGGCCACTTCACTCGATACAGGAAATGCAGGAAACCACATTTCCTGTCTGGGCCAGTCTCTCCAGCACCTTCAACCACCGCCCATCCACTCGGGCCGAGACAACACCTTCCCTCCGGACCATGTCTTTTCCAGATTAAGCGTTGCGAAGCTCCTCTCTCGTGCAACATTTCATTCAAGAAACACTAGGATTCGGTTTTACGTCACGAACTCCCTTTTCTAAGGAACACTAAAAGAGTGAAATATTTAATAGGTGAATAAGCAAATGGAAGAATGATACTGAGCAGAGCCATCTCTCTTAATGTTCCGGTTTTACGTCACAGACTCCCTTTTCTACTAAGGGCTAGGACGGTTGCCTTCTTGCGGAGGAATAATTTTGGCAGATGTAATCGTTACCCTGAGTGCATTCCCTTGCTAACCTCAGACCGTGACGGGACGCGAACCCTCGACCTGACGCCTCAAAGTCGCTATCGCTACCGCTTGAGCCACGGCGACTTCAAGCCATATCTCTTAATGGATATTAGTATTAATGATAATTTACACTATTAGTAATGCGATTCTTACAAAGTGCTTTATGTGAGGTGAACTCATTACTACAGCAGTGGAGTGAGTGTGTGTGTGTGTATGAGTCTGCGTGTGTGTGCGTGCATGAATATGTGTGTGCGTCTTTACTTCTGAAAACAAGTGTATCTTAAAAAAATGTCACGGAAACTGCAAATCACTGTCATTACTGACAACGTGGAAATACACTCTTCTTGAATTTTACAACTGTTATTGCCATTATCAAACAATACTAATACATCCCCAAGTATATTTTGAACAGTATGGCAATATCAACTTATAATAGTACAGCAAACTTCCAAATACTTCCCCCAAGAATATTTTGAACGATACAGCAATATGGAAATGCTGCTTATAATAAATTAACAAACTTCCAAATTTCTATGGGCAAAGAAACAAAACTGGATGTAAATAGAAGTGTCAATTTTAATCAAACATGTTGGTTTTAACTTGATGAATAGCACAATTAAGTCCTCTGAGACTTATCAAAAGTCCCAGAGGACTGGAACCAATTTAATAATTTAAGTTGTTTGCAGTTTACTTCATTTCATTCTTTTGGTTCTCTGCAGATGGCTCTAGTATGATCCGAAAGCTAAAAGTCTCTTCAGCAAATTTAAAGGTATATGTGATACAGTGCATAAGTATGAATGTCTTCTTCTCCACACTTACGAGTGTTAGTAGAAATCCTGATAGTTTAATTATTAGTATGGATTGTTGTTATTCTACATGTTTAAATAAAATAGAGTTCCTTTATTTCTAGAATAAAGAAGATAACTTGTAATTACCCTTGACGTTACGCTACAGTAACACAAATTATGAAGAAAACGTTCCTCAATACGATATATTATACTTTAAGAATCGAAGTGAAAAGTTTCATTATTAAATTCTCCCATGAAATTAAATACGATATTTTGTCTCATATTCAGGATTATAGAATTTTTTGTTTACGATTGTAGACACCAGGGCGCCCCCCCCCCCAAAAAAAAGAAATCTACCCTCATCGGGCCTGGGCACGAAGAAAACATAGTGAGAAACAGATATGGGGAGTGTTGTGACTTGTCAGATGTGAGGGGATATAAGACATGTGTAACGAATATCCAAGAAAATTCGGTATTGATGTAGGCATAGAAAGAGATACGTAACTGAGGAAAAACTTAACATCGAACTGTCCTAGACAGTCTTACCTAAGTCCACAAGACCCTTCATCTGTAGTATCGCAACGGACGAATGGTTCCATGGGTCAATCTACTACATGGTACCTCATCTTATGGTCTAAATATAAATACCGCTAAATTAGAAAAGTGCATATTCTGAAATTCAAATCAAATTTTCGCTTACTTTTAAAAGTTGCAAAAATACTGACTTATTCATCTGATTCACATTTCTCCCTAAATATATCTAATTGTCATTCTATATATATATATATATATATATATATATATATATATATATATATATATATATATATATATATATATATATATATATATATATATATATATATATATTTTTAATGATTCTAAAAGTATAGCCTTGTACAATACACACCTCACAAACACACAAAATAGGATAGCAGAGTCCGAATGAAACTTGTTTTAAATTCCAAAAGTATTTTTAACCCAGCTTATATAAGTAATGTTATTGTCATTTTTAAGTACTGAGAGATTCATTTTTTTTCAATGATTGTGACACCAGGACGGGCAAAATAAATAAATAAATAAATCTGCCCTCATAGAGCCTGGGCGAGAAGAAAACAAAAAGTAAAGAGAAACAAAGATGGCAAGCGCTGTGACTTGTCAGATGTGAATGGATAGTAAGAGATGTGTAACGAATGTACAAGAATATTCGGAGTTGATGTAGGCATAGAAAAAGAACCGTAACTGAAGGAAGACTTAACATCGAACTGTCCTGGACAGTCCTATATAAGCCCAAAAGACCTTTCAGCTGTAGTATTGCAACTGATGGATGATGCCACGGGCCAACCCACTACATAAGAAATAAATTCATTTATGATATGTGGAAGTGAAGTAATTCAGTCACTGGGGGGAAAATCAGCAAGCTTACTGCCGGTCCAAAGACAGGATCTATTAAAAAGGTTGGTTTCATGAAGGGCATCAGACCATACAGCATTGAGCCATACCAACACTGAACTCCAAGAAGCTAGTGTGATACAGTAAATCCATATGAACAAGGTAAATTTGGAAAAAAAAAAGATTAGAGACACTTTTCATTGCATACAAGAGACTTTTGCCGATCCTAAAGCATATGCTCCTTGTTCATGTAAAGTTAAGCATTCTTCAACACAAAAACAGTAAGTAGATAATTCATCATCAATAACCACTGGACAGTCAGTCATAAGTTACAATACATCTTCGTCAAAGACATTATTAACCCTACTTGCAATGTCAGTATATACTGAATTGTTTTATTCACTTAAGGTACAGCAGTCGAAATTACCATTATACACGAAAAACTACTCTCACTCACTCACACACACACTCACACACTCACTCACTCACTCACACACACACACACACACACACACACACACACACACACACACACACACACACACACACACTTTCTTTGCAACTGATATATTAGTATGGATCTAAGCACGAACCAGGCAACTGAAAGCTACCCCCCCCCCCTCCGTAAAAGTAGGGATCTTGCTCATATATGCAAAATAAATAGGGCAGCAGCAACGAATAGAGTTAGGGCTCTAAACACAAATATTTACCTTTGGTGTCTCTATCAAAACTCGTTACCAATTTGTCCTTGAATTTGAACATTTATTAAATAATGAAAAAGAATTGACTCGTAAATTTATAAGCTTTTAAACTCTATTTCTTATGAAATATAAATTAACATTACAGTAAGCATTACAGAAATAACAGACTGTGCAAACCTAATAAAAATAAATCTATACATGGCAATATTTTTCTTATATAATTTCTCAAAACTTCTGACTATCAGAATACAGTATATTACTTGTCCATGCTATGACATCAAGTATTTTAATCTTCTAAAAGTCATGAGCTAACTCCCGCTTGCGTATATGATAAAAATAAATAATCCTCCTGGTTAAATTCAATCAACAATAGGTGTTATGTTGAGAAGACCCGGATACATAATATCTTTCTCTTATCTTACTACCTAGGAAAGGATAATATTTTTTTTTTATCTATTACAGTATCAGTATACTTGTGCAGTCTCATTAAAATCTAGAATGAATCAAAAATATATTTCGTATTGAGTGACTTTCTATATAAACGTCTCTCATATTATTTCAGTTCCCTTAAATGGCTTTACTATGGCAATATTTAGTAAGAGGACGAGCATACTAAGAAATCTTCTCCCTATTTAATGATGGTTTGAAAATGGTATAATGTTATTAAAGAAAGAGAATTCGAAGAGAACGCTTGATAGGACGCCGTCTTGTATCCAATAAATAACTTCAACTACTAATTAGACGAATGTCTTTATCGTCACATGATTTCTTCTCACAATATGAAACTTAAAAGTGCTTGAAAGTTGTCTCATGAGTTCAAAAACTATTCCTAAAGTGCTCTCTTGTTACTACTGAGGTTTTCTAATTCCGGACGACTATACTTCAGACATCAATAGATTTCTTGTCATCTTGGCTTGGATTTCAACACCCACGAATAACAAAAATAATTAGCCCCTGATATATTACAGGCTCTATTTTAAGATCAAAAGCGATTATCCATTGTCTAAACCTGGTCTCACTGAGCAAAGTCCAATGTCAACCAAGTCTTTCGCCAGAAATTTCATTTGGGTACAGATAAGAACATTATATTCTTTACACTT
This sequence comes from Halocaridina rubra, assembly GCA_037179515.1. NCBI lineage: Eukaryota > Metazoa > Arthropoda > Malacostraca > Decapoda > Atyidae > Halocaridina > Halocaridina rubra. The sequence goes on from JAXCGZ010021427.1 coordinate 21,499, forward strand.
CAAGCCTTATTAAGCAGGTCGCCTATTACAATGCGTCTTTCAAAACTAGATCTGATGTTTGCTGCATTTGCACTAATGAGAATCTTTTGAGAAAAGATTTTTTTTTATTTTACTTATCTCCTTTTTAGCAGGTACAGGATTAGAAGAGCAAGGAATATGATTTCAAACAGTTATTTTCAGTGTTTTAATGTGAAAAACTGGAATCATCTTTGCATTGACAAAGAATTCAATTTGAGGATACACATATTTTTAGCTGGCACAGGATTAATTTGAAAAGTTTGCATCATCTCTTGACTGACATTGAAGTCTTGAGAAAAAAAAAAAACACTTCTTCATCTCCATTTCTATTCACTCCTGGTTTGAAAGATTAAGAAGCCTGTATTTAAAAATTTATTCCCAGTTTTTTTTTAACTTGAAAGGTTGGATCCATGAATGGTTTATTGTTGAATTTAGCTTTAGAAAACAGACGATAGCAATGAGTATTTTTCAGGCCATTAGGTAAAGGAATACCCCATCAAGGTTCTCCTTCAAATTTCATTCTCTTTGAGCCCTCCATTGCACTTATGCTTCTGCACTGTATAAGGTTGGGCAATACTTCGTTGAGGTATTGGGTAATTAAGTAACTTGAATTCAAACACAGTTAATGTCAGTGTTTTAATTTGAAAAACTTAATTCATCGCCGGTTTATCCATTACGTCCACTTGAAATAAAATAAATTCTTGAAATCTCTTTTTCTTAGTTCGACCAAGTTTTAAAGATTAAGAAACTTGAATTCAAACAGTTATTTTCAGCGTTTTAACTTGTAAAACTGAATCTATCTCTGGTATGATAATGAACTGAAACATCTCTGTTGATAGAAAAATTGGTCATGTATTTCATATAAACGTACAAGCTGCATTCGAACAAAATAGTAAAAATATCTGAGTGTTACAAAAGCTGCCATGCTGTCACAAACAGTCCGAGATCCGCTCGCAAAATTTACAACAAAAATATTGAAAACATTTGGTGCTTCATTTTCAATCGTGTTTTACAAAACGGATTACATTATACAGATTAAATCGAAAATAAAACGTAATAAATGTAACTTAATACAGTTTGGATCCTATTGCATTGCATGAAATATGACGTTATATATGTCAAAAATACCAATGACATATATGGATAGAAAATTTCACAAGTGCATATAGACAAAATAATAATAATAATAATAATAATAATAATAATAATAATAATATAATTATTATTATTATTATTATTATTATTATTATTATTATTATTATTATTATTATTAGTAGTAGTAGTAGTAGTAGTAGTAGTAGTAGTAGTAGTAGTAGTAGTAGTAGTAGTAGTAGTAGTAGTAGTAGTAGTAGCAATTATAAGAGTTTACAAGCCAGTGACTTTTGACAATGTACAGCAAGCGCGCGCGCGCACACACACACACACACACACACACACACACACACACACACACACACACACACACACACACACACACACACAAAGAGATTGGAGGCCACTGAAGGCGGTTACTGGAAACATCACAGAGGAAGTGAGTAACAAAGTCTTACAGTGAAAAGACCTCCGACTGATACTTCCTTAATCTCGACTAATACCTTATTCGCTCAGTGCGACCCCCTCCCGCCTTCAGGTAAGCTTCCTACGGAGCTAAGATTACCTTTTCGGTGTCGAATCACGAGGTAAATCTCTTATGGCAAGGGTGATAGCCGGGATTTACCAGTGTCAAGAGAAAAGCGGACACGATATTACATTAAACTTAAAAAAAAAATCTTTTTAATTGTATCTTTGGATATGTTACGGTAAAGAATAATCTTTTCTATATTTTGTGGAAAAAAAGGTTTATTATTATTATTATTATTATTATTATTATTATTATTATTATTATTATTAATGACTTACTCTGAGGTACCTTCACTTACAAATAAATGTGTGTGTGTGTGTGTGTGATTACCTAATTGTGATTACCTAATTGTGTTTACGGGAAAGAGCCCAAAGCTCGTATCTTCCCGTCTCCTGATCGGTTCCATTTTTAGACTTAGTGATACTTATCATACCTGTCCTTAAAACTATGGATTGAGGTAGCATTAACTACCTCCTCGCTTAGCGAATTCCAATTATCAACTACTCTTACACTGAAAAAGTATTTCCTTACATCCTGCAAACAAGTTTTCTTCCGAAGCTTCAAACTATGACCTCTAGTTCTAGAGCCAGCCATATCGAAATATCGATCCCTATCCACTCTATCATAACCATGAAGGAATTTAAAGACTGTCACCATATCCCCCCTTACTCTTCTAGCTTCGAGTGATGGCAAGTCTAATTCCCTCAGCCTCTCATCATAACCGAGATTGCGTATTTCTGGCACCAGTTTCGTGGCATGTCTTTGAACTTTTTCAAGCTTAGCTATGTGCTTTTTCAAGTGCGGATTCCAAAAGGGGGCTGCATATTCGAGTTTTGGCCTCACATAGGTTACATAAATATTTCTGAACATTTCCTTGTCCATGTGCCTGAAGGCTACCCTTACATTTGATAAGAATGCATATGCTGCCCTTACTACGCCATTTATATGTATTTCTGGAGACAAATCTGCCAATATGTTTACTCCTAGATCTCTCTCATTTTCTGTCTCCTGAAGCTGTACTCCAGCCACCGAGTAGTCAAGCTTGGGCCTTCTTGCACTTGTACCCATTCTCATTACCTTACATTTTGAGGTATTGAATTTCATTAGCCACTTTTCTGACCACTCATGCAGATTATTTAGATCCTCCTGAAGTTCTCTACCATTGTTCTCGTTTTTTACTTTCTTCACAATCTTTGCATCATCTGCAAACATATTCATGAATGAATTTACAGACTCTGGTAGGTCATTTACATATACAAGGAACAAAAGTGGCCCTAAAACTGAACCCTGTGGAACTCCACTACTAACTCTTCTCCATTCAGACACTGAGTGTCTTACTCTAACCCTCTGTTCCCTTCCTTCTAAGTAAGTTTTTATCCATTCCAAGACATTTCCACCTATTCTAGCCATTGATTGCAGCTTCCTAATAAGTCTCCCATGTGGAACAGTGTCAAACGCTTTCTGGAAGTCTAGGAATATGCAATCTGCCCAACCCTCTCTTTCCTGTAAGATTTGGCTTACCTCATCATAAAATTCTAATAAGTTTGTTACTGTTGATCTTCCTTCTCTGAAGCCATGTTGCCTCACTGACAAAAAGTTGAAGGATTCCAAGTGAAGAGAGATATGTTTCCTTAGTAGTTTCTCCATAAGTTTGCAAACTATGCTGGTCAAGGAAACTGGTCTATAGTTCAGAGCCGTATCCCTCCTTCCCTTTTTGAAGATAGGTATCACATTTGCTTGTTTCCAGCATCTTGGAATCTCCCCCGACTCCAATGACTCCTTAAATATGATACTTAGTGCCACTGATATTGTGTTTGCGCATTTTTAAGCACATGAGGGGATATGTCATCAGGACCTGTAGCTTTATGAACATCTAAATCCATCAGCGCCTTGCATACCTCTGTGGCTGTAAGGTTGATGTTCTCTAATACCGGCCCTTGAGCTTCTATCACTGCAATCTGAGGGGGTGGGGTATTTTCTACTGTAAATACTGACTGAAACTCCTTGTTCAATTCTTTGCAGATCTCTTCGTCCGTCTCAGTGATGCTTCCATCCGCTCTCTTTAGCCTTAAAACCTGTTCTTTTACCTTCAGTTTTCCTCTGATAAAGCTGTGGAAAAGCTTGGGATTTTCTTTAGCCTTCCTGGTGATGTCCCTCTCATAATCTTTCTCTGCCTCTCTCCTTTTACTTAGGTAGTCATTTCTTGCTCTTTTGTAGGTTTGCCAGGCATTTATGTTTTTTCTCCTCCTATACCTTTTCCAGCATTTGTGTGTGTGTGTGTGTGTGTGTGTGTGTGTGTGTGTGTGTGTGTGTGTGTGTGTGTGTGTGTGTGTGTGTGTGTGTGTGTGTGTGTGTGTGTGTAAGAAATAAACACATGTTACATAACTATCCCAAGGAAATTAAAAAAAATAAAAACTCTAGACTCGGATTCAAAATCACTCTTATACAGACACTGACTTCACTTGAAATGGAGTGACCTTGACCTCTAACCCCCGGAGGCAAAGTTGCTAACAGACAACTCAAACAAGACAAATTGAACAGATTACCGAATAACCTTTCGTGACCTTTAATGTGCGTCCTTTGACACTCATTTTCGATGTTACTTCCACTCATGTTATTTTCCTATTATTATTATTTCTATTTTCATTCTTCTATATGATCTGAAGAAGAGTGAATATTTGCATAGGGACATTGAATAGGGCATGGAAGAATTAAAAATAAATCATAAACGTATTTGACATAAGTGTGTGTGTGTGTGTGTGTGTGTGTGTGTGTGTGTGTGTGTGTGTGTGTGTGTGTGTACTTACCTAATTGTGTTTACGGGAGAGAGCCCAAAGCTCGTGCGTGCGTGTGTGTGTGTGTGTGTGTGTGTGTGTGTGTGTGTGTGTGTGTGTGTGTGTGTGTGTGTGTGTGTGTTACGAGTAATCAAGTTCTGTATATTCAAAATGTATGATGTCATTACATAACCTGAAAAATATTAAAATTTTCCAGTTTAAGAAGGGAAGGTGCAAAGTCAGGTAAAAAGAATTAACCCAACTTCCAATACATTATTTCCTCTATTATTCCCTACAAAACCAGTCCATGTGCAACCATCATGTATGCGCCTGCTAGTTATATAAAATAAAATAAAAAGACGTAATTAGTTTTTATTTTTCATTTTATTTCAATTTGTCATATTTGAGAGTTGCAGGTGGAGTGTTTTTTTTTCTGTTTATATCCCGAGCTATTGAAGATTCTGTTCTTCTATTAGACTCATACATGGAATAGTACACAAATAAGCCAAGTTAGTTGGGAGTTAGACGATTTCAATACTGAACTACTAAGTTGTGCATAGTAATGCTGAAGACTTCTGGAAAGTTAGCAAAGTTGGACCTAAGATAGTCTCGGTGAAATCTAAATACTATATTCATTGCGTTAGGGATGAATATTATAACACAAGCTGTTATTTCCATTATTACTATTAATTATATAAACTCAGGAGAACACAATATCTACTAGGCCACCGTAGGGTGCTGTAGCAAAGGGCCATATTTTCAGTACTTCTTTTGAGAGCAGGAAATTCAACATGGTTGAATTCCATATATCTTGAGTGGAGGCCTGATTTAAATCCAATGTGTTTCAACATGGAATACTGATCATAAACAGTTTTCATGTGACAAAAAGATGGAAATTCGTGAGTTCTATTCAATACCTCTTGGAATAAAATTCAATACTGTGTATCATTTATACAGCATCCCAAGGATGCTATAAACAATAGTAACTCTTAAAAGAATACAATAGAAATTCCTCAAAGTTGATTCCTTGATCTGGGTGGAAGAAGACAGCTCATATATGTAATGAGGTACAGATGCATGTGGAAGTAGAGGGATGCTATTTAAAATTTTCTCAGGAATGCAAAGATAGTTTAGGGGAGTTAAGCTCGATATTTCGTGTGGGTTTCAGGCTCTATTTCTCATGATCTACTGAACGGTGCTATAATAGAAGAGAAGAACACAATACATCTTGGATGGGATTATGTCCTAGATCAAGAGAAGATGTTTTATGATAGGATTCTGGTGCCTATAATTCTCAGGAGACTGAACGTTAAAAATTCAGGCTAACAAAAGGACTTTGAACAGACGATGCAGGACGATGAAACGGCAAAATTCCTGAAGGTTTGAAAGCTGTGTTTTCTCTTTTCTAATGAAGCGTTACGACAAAGCTCCTGACGGAAATCGCAGCGTGGGGGACGAAGCGAAACAAATGACATTACTAGGAAAAAAAAAATGTCGCATATATATTATTAGGGTCAAAGAAACAATTCCAGACTTTAAAAAATGCCAGAGGGAATATGAACAAGAAAAACAAGGAAATGATTTTGTGG
>JAXCGZ010021427.1:30000-48198 GCA_037179515.1 Halocaridina rubra
AGAGAGAGAGAGAGAGAGAGAGAGAGAGAGAGAGAGAGAGAGAGAGAGAGAGAGAGAGAGAGAGAGAGAGAGAGAGAGAGAGAGAGAGAGAGAGAGAGAGAGAGAGAGAGAGAGAGAGTTGTTATCCGCAAAACTTTTTTTCATAGTTTGCGGAAAGGGCATGATATCAAAACTTGTCAAGCATAAAGAGGCGCTAAATAACTAAAGTACAAATTCTGAAATGATTATTCTCTCCCAAACCCACAACGAAACCAGTTTTAGAATTTATTATCATTTTACTTTTCCTTTGTCGTATTCTAGTTGTTCCTTGCTCTAGCAACTAGAGGAGAGGTTTCCTACTTCTTTTAGACTAGGGCTTTTCCAACCAAGGTTGCGAGATGGATTTTCAGGGGATGAGTCAAAGCTGTTTTTTTTTCTTTTTTTAGTTTAATATGTTCAACCGAAGTATTGTTTGTGGTTCAGATACTAAAAACTAGACATTTTCATATTCAAATGTTATTACTATTGTAAGGGGTACATGTATCAACAAAACATTCCTTAGGGCTGTGGGGCCTAAAAATTTTAGGAATCATTGTTTTACATATTTAATACTTCGATGATTACTCCGTTTGCTCTAGGTCCGATTCTTAGCCAGCTGTTACAGACACAGTTCCATTCAAGTCAGGGCTTATAGTCAAGATAAATAAAAAGGGTTAGTGTCGGGAAGGGTTTATTAGTATGATATATTTACAGCACCATCAGCTTCATTCACGATCCAGCTACTTGGGGTGCAAGAAAACTGAAGTCTGTCCTGGATCCATACCCGGATAAGTGCAGAAGGTTACTGTCAGGAGGAGCATCCGTCATCAAAATTTAGAACCAAATATTAACACTAATTGCATACTGGTGAATAACAGCGACCTCATTTGAATTACACAAGAAGAAGAAGAAGAAGAAGAAGAAGAAGAAGAAGAAGAAGAAGAAGAAGAAGAAGAAGAAGAAGAAGAAGAAGAAGAAGAAGAAGAAGAAGAAGAAGAAGAAGAAGAAGAAGAAGAAGAAGAAGAAGAAGAAGAAGAAACATCAATTTCTTTCTAAATGGCACACAAAGTTGTGTATCTTTCGACATAATTCTCTCCAGAAAGTAGAAGTACCTGTGTAACCATTCCATAAAAGATTTTGTCCATGGCTTGGCAGAATAGAAATAAATAAATAAAAAAATACAATAAAAGAAAAGGTGGGGGTGAGGGTTCATTAATAGTAAAAAAAAAAAAAACTCGCATGCAGAAAGCTTTTTCAGTAGAGAAGGCAGTTGCTAATAAATTCAATGCATTTAGTAGTACCCCAATGAGAGAGAGCAATTTCTGGTTGATATTTATATCCTAAATGGGCTTCACACGATACAATGATTAAAACATAGACTTGTATATGTTAACCCGATCAACCTCGAAGCACGCAACCATCAAGCTAATTGTTTGGAAATGGAATTCTTTAGTCATAAATTGATTTGTCTTCGCACGAATTCTACCCTCGCGTCTTTCTTCAAATGAGAATTCAAAGAAAGGAGTTTATTGTTCTACGTCCAAACAAGTCGAGGTAGCCCAAACATACATATAAACTGTGCTATTCGGTCATGTACATACGAGAATACAATACTGCATAATACAGTAATGTGAGCAAAAGGGGTTAATACCTACATTAAAAAATCGTTGTGGTGCGAAAGACATTTAATATAATGAATACTTCCACAAAGCTGACTATTGATATGGAGAGCTAGGCCTGTAAAGGTCTTATCACCCAATTTCTGCCAGCCTTCATTGATTGAGGGACTTGAAAAAAACCGTGGATAGACTTCATCGCATACGTCACTTCCAATTATTTATATTAAAGATGAATCTCTGTTTATTAATCAATTTTCCTTTCCTGTTACCCAAATGTTTTGACAACAACTGACAAGAACTCTAAACAACGCTTTTCACACACGAAATATGTATTTACATACGAACTTCAGTTGCTAAAAGCTGGTTCCAGTACTGGATCAATGTAAGAGGTTGATGTCAGGAAAGGCATCCGGTAATAAAACTCGGAAGATAATACCTAGACTAGTTTACATGAAGCTGTTGAGACACAGCAACCACACATGACTGTGGAAAGAGCATAAAAAAGAAATAAAAATGTACCTTGATAAGACGATTACATCATTCTTTTCACACTTCATAATAAAAGAATATACGACGACGAAAACAAAGAAGAAGAAACAAAACTAGATTACATATTTCTTTTCACACTTCATAATAAAAGAATACACGACGACGAAAACAAAGAAGAAGACACAAAACTAGAGAATTTATGAATCATCTTTATGTCATTTCCAAAAATGAAGCCAACCTTTTCCTTCTTTGGAAGGGACAACTGTCCACTCGTATTTTCATCTTCTGCCTCATTTGACTCACTGGAACGACCATTTTCAGGGTTCAATAGGCCTAAAACTATGACTCTACACCCAGAAAATTGCGCATCTCTAAAACAATTTTTTCCTTGGCAGAGGATCATCCATGCATTTCATTTATCATTATTATTATTATCATTATTATTATTATTATTATTATTATTATTATTATTATTATTATTATTATTTCATCTATTTATATATAAGACCCATATTCCTCCTTATAAGAAGGGTGGCAGAGCTAATGCAAAAACTTGGCAAAAAAGGGGATTGTCAGTTACCCTGCTTTGCCACTCGTTCCGAGTTTTGTGACACGCAGGGGTATTCGGAGGAGGTACTCTTGTCCCCCCCTCAAGGAGAATTATTATCATTATTTTAATTATTATTATTATTATTATTATTATTATTATTATTATTATTATTATTATTATTATTATTATTCCAAAGAGTCAGAGTATTTTGCCTTGACTCAGCCACTCCACTTTAACGGGGATATATATATATATATATATATATATATATATATATATATATATATATATATATATATATATATATATATATAATATATATATATATATATATATATATATATATATATATATACATATATGTATGTATGTATGTATGTATGTATGATATGCATATATATATATATATATATATATATATATATATATATATATATATATATATATATATATATATATATATATATATATATATATATATATATATATATATATATATATATATATATATATATAGAAATCGGCTACCAGTGTGCGTATGTATATAATCATTATATATAGTTATGTGTGTGTTTGTGTATATATATGTATATACATATGTAAGACGCTTGCTTTGGTTAATTATAATTGATCAAAGGTGGATTAGAGACAGGAGCTTCCTCCCCCCCCCCCTCTCTCTCTCTCTCTCTCTCTCTCTCTCTCTCTCTCTCTCTCTCTCTCTCTCTCTCTCTCTCTTATATATATGTGTGTGTGTGTGTGTGTGTGTGTGTGTGTGTGTGTGTGTGTGTGTGTGTGTGTGTGTGTGTGTGTGTGTGTGTGTGTGTGTGTGTGTGTGTGTGTGTGTGTGTGTGTGTGTGTGTGTGTGTGTGTGTGTGTGTGTGTGTGTGTGTGTGTGTGTGTGTGTGTGTGTGTGTGTGTGTGTGTGTGTGTGTGTGTGTGTGTGTGTGTGTGTGTGTGTGGTGTGTGTGTGTGTGTGTGTGTGTGTGTGTGTGTGTGTGTGTGTGTGTGTGTGTGTGTGTGTGTGTGTGTGTGTGTGTGTGTGTGTGTGTGTGTGTGTGTGTGTGTGTGTGTGTGTGTGTGTGTGTGTGTGTGTGTGTGTGTGTGTGTGTGTGTGTGTGTGTGTGTGTGTGTGTGTGTGTGTGTGTGTGTGTGTGTGTGTGTGTGTGTGTGTGTGTGTGTGTGTGTGTGTGTGTGTGTGTGTGTGTGTGTGTGTGTGTGTGTGTGTGTGTGTGTGTGTGTGTGTGTGTGTGTGTGTGTGTGTGTGTGTGTGTGTGTGTGTGTGTGTGTGTGTGTGTGTGTGTGTGTGTGTGTGTGTGTGTGTGTGTGTGTGTGTGTGTGTGTGTGTGTGTGTGTGTGTGTGTGTGTGTGTGTGTGTGTGTGTGTGTGTGTGTGTGTGTGTGTGTGTGTGTGTGTGTGTGTGTGTGTGTGTGTGTGTGTGTGTGTGTGTGTGTGTGTGTGTGTGTGTGTGTGTGTGGGGCAGCAGCTCTCGCCGTTGCTGCTTCCACCTCAAAAACCGAAACCCAGGAAACTGAAATTCCGAACTCTCAAGAATCTGAAAACGCGAAAACCGTAAATTACTATTATATATAAACTTATTTTTTATCTAATTTAATATTTATATCTATTTTCATCTTCGTTCATATTTCATTTTAAATTCATTTATCTAATTTTCATATTAAATTTATTTATCTTTTACTTAAATTCAAAGTTTTGTGATTGTTGGTTTCCGGTTTTTACGTATATTATAGAGGAAAAAATCAAAAGGTAAATTTTTTTATATCTATTTTTGCTTTTAATTTCATCCTTATTCTTTTATTTAACGGAGTTTTTTAAATTTATATTTCTAGTATTATTTCCATTTTCATTTTTATCATTCATTTTAATTCCATATGTTATTTTTATTTTATCATTTTCCATTTCCTGGTTTTGTATTTTATTTTCTGTATTCATTTGTTATTGTTTTATTTGCTATTTTTATTTTTATTCCAAGGGAGGGGGGGTAAGAATACTTCCTCCGTGTTCCCCTGCGTGTCGTAAAAGTCGACTAAATGGGGCGGAGTGAGGGGGCTGGGAATCCCCTCCTCTGCACTGAATTCCCACAAAAAGTCAAAGTATTGTCTTTGACTCAGCCACCCTCCTATTCATAAGGGGGAATTATGGTTTTGGTATATGGAGGGATTATTATTATTATTATTATTAGTAGTAGTAGTAGTAGTAGTAGTAGTAGTAGTAGTAGTAGTAGTAGTAGTAGTAGTAGTAGTAATAGTAAATTTTATTAAGGGGAGCATTATAGCCGAATCTTCCATGTGAATATGGCACTCTGTAGTAGTAGTAGTAGTAGTAGTAGTAGTAGTAGTAGTAGTAGTAGTAGTAGTAGTAGTAGTAGTAGTAGTAGTAGTAAGTTTTATTAAGGGAGTCTTATAGCCGAATCTTCCATGTGAATATGGCACTCTGAAAAAAATTCATGAGTTTTATTCTCCTTGAAGAATCGTCACCCCAAACCGACCTAAATAAATGCAGGCCTAACAAATTCTGGACTGACAATTCACCTGGCGATCTCATAATGTAATTGGTTATACCAGTGATCAGCTTTTTCCACTCAAAAAGTCATTAAATCTGCCGACTCAGCTGAAGTTAGATGATTGAAGCCAAAATTGTCCTTTCTATTTCTAGACATGGTTAAGTCATTGTAGAAAAATCATAACGTGATAGTCAACCTGGCCTAAACTAACTTTGATTAGGTCATGTTTTGCCAATATAAGCCGGTTTTACGTCACGGACTCCCATTTTTACCAAGGGCTGGGACGGTTGCCTTCTTGCGAAGGACTTGTTTTGGCAGATGTATTCGTTACCCTGAGTGCTTGACCTTGCTAACCTCAGACCGTGGCGGGGCGCGAAACCTCGACCTGCCGTCTCAGAGTCGCGGACTCTACCGCTGTGCCACGGTGACTACTAAGTCATGTAATGCCAATAAATTGCATTTATCAATATGTACAAAAATATTTGTAATATAAAAGGCGTCTAAAAATAATGTTTGTTTTATAATCATGCACTACACTAAATGAAACTGTTTTCTTTGACATTTTGATGGTAAAAATTGAATATTTCACCAAGTGACTTTTTCTTTCGGGACTCACTAAAGGATTTAGTTTTCCGCAAATTAATCGAGGTGTATTCGAAATTTAATTCTGTGGGATGGCAATCCAAGTTTGCATGGGCATCTAACTGTTAAGTATACTTTAACCTAAAAGTATTTTGTATATATCAACAAGTCAGACGGTATAGTGCCTAGTATTTACCTAAGAGACCTTGACTTCAATTCCCAAAAGTTGTTTGTACAGCTTTTCACACTCATCGCCAAAGGCACTTCGAGATAAGAGGGACTGGGTGCTAGCATACCATTTGCTAGCTCTTATTGCACATTCGTATATCATTAGATGTCAAAGACGATCAGATGATGTCAAAAGTGATCAATATGCGAGTTCGACCATTAATTAGGACACAATGTCCTATACTTGGCTCTCAATGAAACTAACAAATTATTTTTATATATATGAAATAGCCATATTCCCTCTTATAAGGGGGGGGGCTGAATCAAAACAAAATACCTTGACTACGCGAGAAGAAAAATACTGATGAGGGGATTTCCAGGCCCCTCGCTCTGCCCCATTAAGTCGACTTTTAGGACACCAGGGTAACAAGGAGGGAGTATTTATGCTTCACAATGATAACAAGAGCCTATATTGAAAGATAATATACATAGCTACATAAATTAATTACGTTCACCTAACATAACATAACATAACCAAGTATGACTGAGTATTTAATTAATGAATATATAAACAAATGAATAACAAATGAATAGATATAATTGCAAGGCCCGAATGAAAGGTTAATCATTCTTTTAAGAATCCTCCGAGTATGAGCTTCTCTACGAAATTTCTTCCTTCCAGGATCCAGGGAATTTATTTTGGAATTTATGGAGAACCCGTCGCGAACCTGAAGATGGACATTAAAGAAGAAATAAGAGAAAAAGAAAGGCCTATAACTTCTAATGTTATCATAAACTGAATGAGGGGGGGCTAGAATACTGCCTCCGTATTCCCCTGCGTATCGTAAGAGTCGGCTAAATGGGGCGGAGCGAGGAGACTGGGAATCCCCTCCTCTGTATTTTCTCTTCCCAAAGAGTCAGAGTATTTTGTCTTGACTCAGCCATTTCCTTTATAATTGGAAAATGGCACATGTATATGGATAGAAATTTTAGTGAAAGTCTCTCATAAAGGTTCAGAGGAGGTCCTCTGAGAATAATTAAGCTTTGAGGTATGTAGTCTAATTCAGCGCTTTTCTGCGAAGAAAAATATAACTTTCTTTAATGTATTCCTTCTTATGGTCTGCAGCACAAGCACTATTTACATAATGTTAATCAATAAATTTAATCATTTCGATTAATTGAATTATTTATTCATTATTACCTTTTTGTGCTTAATGTAGATTTTCACAAAACTAGACGCATAGCTCTAGAACTGTTTAAAAAGAAGAAATATCTAGGATGAAGTATGGAATCAATTTACCCTAGTATTTTCCCTAAGTCTTTTTTATCATTTTGAGAAATGAAAAAAATTTTAAGAAGTAAATGACGAGTACGAAAGCGAAAAATAGATGAAAATTTAAACAAGACATTCTGAAATGTTGCAATAAAGAAATGAAACTCATATCAAGAGTGGAAGAGGTGAGGTCAAATGAGAGCAAATATTGCGCGCAAACTGAGGGGAGTTTCTGCTCAAGAAACTTCGTTACATAATAAATGAGACCTGACAGTCTCACGTTATATACCTGAATTAGCTTGACTCAATAACAGCAGCCCAAGGATTAATAAGGCAAGGAAAATTAAAGTCTCCCATATATTATAACATTTCTCTCATATATCACCTCCACTTCAGCCTCTTATGCAACATGTTGGAGTAATAAGACAGGTTAAACTGCAAATTATCTCCTATTTACATTTATTGTATAATTCTTGTATAAAGTTTCTGCTCCCCATCAATCAGTCTTCCCTAAATCACCTTCTACTGATTATATAATTACTTCTTCTAGTCCGACGACCAAGGTCGTTGATATGACCGTTTCGGTTCAGTCGTTCCCTCCAACATTAGTGAGGATTCCAGGCACGTTTGTGCTCCTGCAAGTCGACAGGGGTCAGCAGCCACTTGACCGCTGAGGTGAAAAGGTCATCGCAAATGCCTTTGTTGACAGTGACAAGGAAGAGCAATCTCGGAAATGCTCAAGCACGACAAAAACTTGCACCCAACTTAAAGAAAGGCGCTGCTTGACAAATTCCATTTGCACCGCTCCCAGGCGTTACGAAAAATCTTCGTCCATTTGTTGTATGGATGGTATCAGCTAATGGAGTTTTCAACAAAAGACCTGCTTTCAGGATCACATTGCGTTTTTGTTATTAGTGGCACCGAATAGTTCTTAAAAGTAGCATAAACCTACATTACCCAACTTTACTTCAAAAAAAAGCTACACTACTTCATACACATCAAATACTGCTTGCTCGAGTGGGCAAATAAGCAAAGGTATTTTACAGTCAATATAATATATAACATACTTGATCATATTTCATCCTTTATACTAAACGCTCCTGAGCACATGAAAGTCAGTTAATTTAGTATTAAGAGATGTAATTGCTGCAGTTTCACAACGCAAGCTATTTGACATAAAAAGGAACTTACAGTGTATATATATATATATATATATATATATATATATATATATATATATATATATATATATATATATATATATATATATATATATATATATATATATATATGCTTTATTTTTCTTACATTTTTGGGTAATCAATAATTTACGAAGTTTTATATATATATATATATATATATATATATATATATATATATATATATATATATATATATATATATATATATATATATATATATATATATATATATATATATATATACACGCACACACACACACACACATACTTGTGAATGTATGTATGTATGTGTGCATACCATATTGATATGGACGAATAATATCTTGTGACCGGCCGGATACGGCTCACTGGCCTTTGTTTTGAGACCTCAGCTTTCGATAAAGAAAAACAGACTACAAAAATCAACGGTATGATTGACCTGCTTCTAAAACTAAGTCAAAAATAGAAAAAAAATATAGAAAAAAATCCATACGCTCTTAACCAATATTTTAAACACACACAATTATCTAAGCTGACAAAACATCAAACCATCTATCAAATGATCGTCTGACCCTTGAAAAGGTCTTAATCATGCTTCATATTAGACGGATATTGAGCTAACAATACTCTCTCTAATGAGCAACCATAATCACCTCTAAGTAAAGTTGGTAGTCAGTGGAACTGCATTAAGTCTGTTTGCCATTTTGTTTACCTTTTAAGGGGCAAACAGAATGACTTTCGATCAGTCTCGAAGGCCAATGGATAAATAGTCAATACAACAAACATTAAGAGAAACTCTTATTTACATTCGCTTGGATGGAGGACTCATGAGGCATAGCGTAATATGTTGTTAATACAATGAGAAATAATCTACATTATTGTGTAGTTTCCTTTTTGTCTTATGGAAATATCTTTACCGGTAACAATATATATATACATATATATATATATATATATATATATATATATATATATATATATATATATATATATATATATATATATATATATATACACAAATAAATAAATAGGTAAATAAATATATAAATAAACAGTATATACAGTCATGACGATAAAATCCAAATGCTGTTAAATTATATAAGAGCTCTAGTGAATACAATAGTTTTACTTTTCGTTTTATCGTCTGAAATAATTGTTATGTATAACATACTTTGCAGTTAATTTAGATTACATCGTCTATACACTATAAATACTAATATAAAAATATTAAAGTAAACTTGTCGAATAATTCTGATTATATGTAGGTAATTTTATTTAATGCATAACGAGTGGACTGAGGTGACAAACAAGAGTTTTGACTATTTTTTTTTTTTCGTGCTTTATGCCCTATATAAAACGCCGATTCACATATTAACCAAGTTACTATTAACTTACTATGTTTGATGCCTGTTATGTTTACCCCCAAGAACCCGCTATATCCCGTACGTAGGATTTACATAATATTTAAAAAAACCTGAGTTAAGGTGATTGCTATTAGTTTATCAAAGAATAATTTCCATCATTAAAATAATGTACACAATTTATTACCTTTGAGCACTAGATTACCTTATATGGTATATTTGACGACCTTAAAATGTAAATATTATGGGCCAACAGTAAAATACCTCATTGTAAATCAGTTAACTGATACAGTCACAGCTCAATTTATATATGGCAGAACAATAAAGTTTTTAAAATGAATTGAGTTATACGCTCTCGATATTCCATAATTCTTAATATGGCGTCCATTTTTTAACATGGCTTCCTCTTACCGCTATTGCGATGAGGCTTACCGTCACAAAACATGGCGTTTTTGTTCGCTTTTGTTTCTTTTTACATCGATTTGTGGGTTTCTGGTCCGTGGCCGAACAATTCGCCGTAAAGGGGGATTTACACGGTCAAATGGTTCGTCGAACGCGGTTCGACAGACAAGAGTTTGAAGTGATGCTCGAACGTGTGAACGGGGTATTTGGTTGTCGAACACGGAATGTGTTCGACAACCACCGTAAAGGGGGGTTTACACGGTCAAACAGTTCGTCGAACGCGGTTCGACAGACAAGTGTTTGAAGTGATGTTCGAACGTGTGAACGGGGTATTTGGTTGTCGAACACGGAACCAAATACCCCGTTCACACGTTCGAACATCACTTCAAACACTTGTCTGTCGAACCGCGTTCGACAAACCGTTTGACCGTGTAAACCCCCCTTAAGACAAATATTCCGGCGCAAGGACATTTATAGATTAGGTTAGGTTAAGTTAGTACGGCAATTTGTCTTACGGCGAATTCTTCTAAAACGTTTCTGGTCATTCCAAGATTTCAGGAATGTCATCAAAAGTATTCTCTGTTTGTAATAAATGTTCAAAATTTTAAATGTTGGAGGCTCAGTTTTAACTGAAAATTATTAAATAAGTCATAACTGAGTTCAAGGATAATATTAACTGCAGTTATGAACAACGTCTGATAAATTTATCATAATTTCCCTTCATTCAGCAAATGGATTATTGTTTTGTACGAAGACGGACAAAAAATTAGTCACTATATTTTTACTATACATTACAATTTTCGTATACTACTCTTTGCTAATATGACATATCCTTTCTACACTATTTTTTTGTCAGTAATTGCATAGAACTATCTATCTATCTGTCTCCATATCTATCTACGTATCAATCTATTTCATATATATATATATATATATATATATATATATATATATATATATATATATATATATATATATATATATATATATATATATATATATATAAAGCTATCTATCTGTTTATCTATCTAACTATCAGGTTCATCGTAACACCTGATATGTGCGTGAGAGGGCTCATATTTTATATATTAATAAAAACTTCTGAATCTAATTTATGCCTTTTATTCTAACAAATATGATTACATGTTGTGAAATGGTAGTAATTAAAAAAAATCCTTTTTCTATGCTCTGAATTTTTATGTGCAAAGAATATATATATATATATATATATATATATATATATATATATATATATATATATATATATATATATATATATATATATATATAGATAGATAGATAGATAGATAGATAGATAGATAGATAGATAGATAGATAGATAGATAGATAGATAGATAGATAGATAGATAGATAGATAGATAGATAGATAGATAGATAGATAGATAGATAGATAGATAGATAGATAGATAGATAGATAGATAGATAGATAGATAGATAGATAGGTAGGTAGGTAGGTAGGTAGGTATATATATATATATATATATATATATATATATATATATATATATATATATATATATATATATATATATATATATATATATATATATATATATATATATATATATAGCTGAAGAGTCTTGTGGACTTAAGTAAGACTGTCCAAGACTGTTAAGTCTTCTCTCAGTTACGGTTATCTTTCTATGCCTACATCAACACCGAATATTCTTAGATATTCGTTGCACATGTCTTATTATCCCTTCACATCTGACAAGTCACAATACACTCCCCATCTCTGTTTCTCTCTATGTTTTCTTTGTGCCTAGGCCCGATGAGGGCAGATTTTTTTTTTTTCGGGGGGGGGGCCGTCTTGGTGTCGCAATCATTAAAAAAAAAAAAAATATATATATATATATAATATATATATATATATATATATATATATATATATATATATATATATATATATATATACTCCTCATAAGCAATTTTTATCCAAATTTATTCACGGACTGATAATATTTAGAAATTTAGAGAACTGGAGACAGCGTATCTCAGTATTTGAGAGCACAAGTTTGGAAGGTAATAATAAACATGACCAAAAAAAAAAAGTAAAAAGATATGAGATGGAAACTGATTTCTTAATTACTGCTTGTATTGAAAAAAAATTCTGGGAGTTGGTAATAAGTAAGGACTCCGTTGTAGGACAGGTCTAAGCTGGAAAAATAAAAATGATTGAGCGATGGAGCAAAAACTTGTCTGTAAAATACAGAATATTTTTTTATAAGACTTAGCAATAATAATAATAATAATAATAATAATAATAATAATAATAATAATAATAATAATAATAATATTAATAATAATAATAATAATAAAAATAATTATAATAATAATAATAATAATAATAATAATAATAATAATAATAATAATAATAATAATAATAATAAAATAATGATAATAATAATAATAATAATAATAATAATAATAATAATAATAATAATAATAATATTAATAATAATAATAATAAATAAATAAATAAATAAAACTCAATAAAACATAAAAGATAATATAAAAACCTCATCTTTCATTTTTAAACACATTTCTGCTTTGTTGATTTTTTTTTTTTAAGTTTATTATCAAATATTCAATAAACCTCTGCAACATGCCTTAAATTTTCTCTACCAAAGTCCCATGTATTGTGAGCGCTGTTTCTATAAAATATTTACTTTTGTTTACTTATCCTTCGTGTATTATCATTTTACATGATGATATCTTACACGACATGACCCGTGGAATAAACCAAACAATAGGACAAGTCTGCAAAAATTTTGACCAAATGAAACGTCAGAAGTCGAAAAACTCTGACCTGGATTGCTATTCCATGCCGCTGCAAAATGGACAGGATCATTACTGAATCCTCAACTTCATATTTCGGGATTTCGCACTCTCTCTCTCTCTCTCTCTCTCTCTCTCTCTCTCTCTCTCTCTCTCTCTCTCTCTCCTCTCTCTCTCTCTCTCTCTCTCTCTCTCTCTCTCTCTCTCTCTATCAAAATTGGCAAAAAAATTATTCATCTTGGAAGTTTATATTTCCACTGTTCGTTGATTGGAATTCACATGGAAATATATATACTTAGAATTTCAAGATTTTGACTTTTACAACTCTCTCTCTCTCTCTCTCTCTCTCTCTCCTCTCTCTCTCTCTCTCTCTCTCTCTCTCTCTCTCTCTCTCTCTCTCTCTCTCTCTCTCTCTCTCTCTCTTTTAAAATAGGCACAAACGTTATCAGTCCTCGAAGAAAATATGTCAAATGATAGAAGATAGGAATTTGTATAAATATTTTCAATTAGAACTATATTTCAGTTAGCATATCTACATCGATAATTTTGTTATTTACTTCTAATACATTTGATATATGACTAACAAAATTAGATATAATTTTTCCTAAATTCGATCAATGCTGAAAATATAGCTTATCATTCGCGAAAGTTTCCCCAGGACATCATCAAGAAGAACGGGAAGTAATGGAGGGTCAAGAATCTTAAAGTAAGGTACATAATCTACGCTGTCCTCTATGTACTGGACCCATGAAGCCATGAAACCAGACCATTTTCTAATGAAATATGACGTATAATACTTCTTATCGATTGCATGGAGATAATCATATGATGTTCCTTTTTTTACTTTATCATTTTTTGCTGCTGTTATTGCTCTAAAAAATCCATTAACTAAGTAATTCAGAATTAGAATAGAAAATAATATAAGTAACGTTAAACACATTTACAATTTCAAGTCTCCAAGGCTCAATGCCTCCTTTCAGAGACTTAATTCTATATCTCAAATTCTGTGATGATGACATTTTAATGACATTTTCTCATTATTTTTCTTATTCCTCGTTGTGAGAATTCTACAATAAAATATTGTTGAAGCGGTTCAGAACCAAGCTAGATATATGAATAAGCTTATAATACATCTCAAATTACTATAGTCTCTAACCTCTTAGATTCTAAACGTAGTGTCGGGAGGGGGCATAGAAACCTCCTTTCAAAAATCTAACTTTATAACTATTAGTCGATGTGCCAATGCCCAGATTTTATGCCATGATATCCTCTAGGTCCCTTTTAGTATCGGTTCCTATTAAAATAAAATAAAACAAAATTGCTGTCAATAAACTTACTACAGATGTCACTCAACACAGAAACATATAATTCATTCGTGACTCTGGTCGGAATATAATGACATTTCGTTGGCTATAATAATATGGCAGTAATATTTTATTGCACATTCGATTGCGTCTATTCTTAAAGCCATTACTAATATTTTATATGAGACATCATTACTGTATTGATCTATCCTAGTTCAGAAGCCGCTGGAAAAATCCACGAACGTTGCAAAGGATGTGCATGTAATTGTACGTGGATTTTTCTCTAATAGGTCAATAGCTCTCGAGCGTGTAAAAATATTTATGATCAAATCTCTTAATGTCCGCTAGTGAAGGTAATCCCACAGCATTCACTAGTCAAGTTTAAGCTCTTACCTTGTTCACTAGTGTAGAATAGTCCCCTTCCAATCTCTACTGTTATATATATATATATATATATATATATATATATATATATATATATATATATATATATATATATATATATATATATATATATATTAATCCTCTTGCAGCCAATCATTCAACTCATTCTTAATTAATACTTGCTATGCATTAAACTAACCTAATACCAAGTGATCAAATAAAAATAATCATATAGGTTTTTAGAAAGGCTTCATCTATCCCTGAACTAATAATTGCGCTAAAAGATTAGTCACATCTTAATTTCTATAACTGCATAATGTTATCTTAACATTTTGAGGGATTACATTATGAAAACTACAGATACAACAATATGCACAAAAATACTCGGGATAATGAGGGTTTCAGAGAGAATAGAGTCCCTAATTTACAAACACCCAAAGAAATAAAATTAATACTTAACTCGAAGTAGTCATAACATTACAGTGCCATCATCTTAAAGCATATAAATTAATTAATTAATACACAAATACATAAATAAATAGTTAGATAAAAATTTAATGACGAAACTTACAATTCAACGAATCCATATAAAAATCGCACAATTTTTCGGGACAAAATTGGTGTCTGTATATATCAAAACAACAAACACTTATTTCCTTGGGACCTCCCAGTCGTGGATAAATGCTAAACACAAAGATGAGCAACCAGCTATCATTAGCAACATTCATACACTGCTAAAGACGCAGTTAAAATTAACAAATCATGATTACCACAATTTACCCAGTGACAAGATCAACCAGACAAAAAAAAGGGGGGTAATAATTTTCAGTTATCACGGAAAACATTAAAATATATAGTAGTGTTTAGCAATTAAGGATATAAATATATATATTATACTGGAAAACCAATCGTAAAACACTACTATGCTTCCTGGTCATAGTGTGTTAATTCACTAACTGCGATTGACTTGTATATTATTATTATATTATTATGTAGCGCAACTGATGACTACTTTCCACTGCATTAGACCTAACCAGACTTTGTTTACCTTACGCTGTGTTCCCTCAGCGTCCTCTCAAGGACGCCATTAATGCGCTTCCTCAATGGGGATTACGCAGCAAGAGTAATGATTTGAGATGGGCAGGTGATAAATACTCACAAATATGCTGTTGATGTAATAATAATAATAATAATAATAATAATAATAATAATAATAATAATAATAATAATAATAATAATAATAAAATTTATTATTATTATTATTATTATTATTATTATTATTATTATTATTATTATTATTATTATTATTATTATTGTCATTATTATTATTATGAATGTCATTTCTGTTGTTGTTGTTCTTTTTAATAATAATAATAATAATAATAATAATAATAATAATAATAATAATAATAATAATAATAAAAATAATAATAATAATAATAATAATAATAATAATAATAATAATAATAATAATAATAATAAGCAAAGAAATATGTATATATTAAAAAATATATATACATGAATACATAAACACAGGAGTCCTACATTTAAAATATTAATCATATAAAAAAAGAGAGGGGAGGCGTTTTCCAGTAGGCTAATCAGCCGATTAAAAAACTCCTTTAATGGCCGATTCTCCGTCATAAATTACCTAAATAACCCAACCATCTGGCAGAAGCTCCCTCCTGACTCCCGCCCCTACCCTATCTCTCCAAATATCTCCTCCCCCCATCATTCCCCGCGTCCAGCAGTTTCTTTCTGTCTTTTTTTTTTTTAATACTTCAAGAAGTTGTGTCCCAAAGAAAGTCGGTGGTTGACAATATGACGTCACGACAATCAATACATTACTTAGTTTCTCTGGTTGTTCATGATGCCCTTAGTATCATCTTTTTTTTTTTTCTTTAACATAATCTTGCCTTTCCTTTGTAATCACCGTGGCTCAAGTGGTAGCGTTAGCGACTTTGAGGAGTAAGGTCGAGGGTTTGCGCCCGGTCAGGGCCTGAGGTTAGCAAGGGCATGCACTCAGGGTAACGATTACATCTGCCAAAACAAGTCTTTCGCAAGAAGGCAACCGTTCTAGCCCTTAGTAGAAAAGGGAGTCCGTGACGTAAAACCGGAACAATCTTGTCTTTTATTTATATGATTTTTCGTTTCTATTACAATTACCATTTATTTCATCATCAGTATAATCCTTTTTTTTTCCTTGTTCACTACCTATTTGAAAAAGCCTCGTTGAAAAAAAAAATATAAATATATAACTAAAAAAAAATAAATTAAAAAATAAATAAATTAAAAAAAAAAAAAATATATATATATATATATATATATATATATATATATATATATATATAATATATATATATATATATATATATATATATATATATATATAGTGTGTGTATAAGTGATTGCGTTTTAACCTTTTGTGTCATGATGATCAAGGTTCATCTGTCGAAGGAAAGAATTATCCATATCAATAAAGCTAAAGTCGGAGTGACTTTGACCAATATACTCATACCAAAATTCCTCTCTCTCTCTCTCTCTCTCTCTCTCTCTATATATATATATATATATATATATATATATATATATATATATATATATATATATATATATATATATATATATATATATATATATATATTATATATATATATATATTAAGATTTTATCTGTATAATTTCAATTAAATTTTACAATAAACTTCTGAATTCATAGGCTTTGCAGCAGTGGAAGTATTTGCAATCGTACCTTACTATCACAGCGTCAGTCAAGTCCATTAATCAAGAAACATTTAAGCAAATTTTGAAACAGGAGAATAAAGTCTTTGCAACACGTGCCACACAGGCACGTACATTAAGATGGTCATTAATACCATAGGCGTAAATAGTCATGCTTATTATTATTATTATTATTATTATTATTATTATTATTATTATTATTATTATTATTATTATTATTATTATTATTCTCCACTCAAGGATGGGTGGAACGGGTCATGGTGGACCCTTGGGGAGGGCGTCAACCGGCGGGAGCCCGAATTCCCCCACTGCAGTGCCCAGCCACAGCAGTAACCTTCCCAGTAAACAGCAAAAACTCTTCTGCCTGGACGATGTTCGATCCGTGGACCACGTAAATACAAGGCCAGCGCGTTACCACTGTACTTGCCAGGAGGTTTAGTAGCCATGCTGATGTAGACTTTTAATGTCATCCTGAGATAACAAAACAATCTTCTTGTTCTTCTTATCTGCAGCCTTTTCTAATGTTTACATGGGGTTGCTATATTTTCTTTAGCCTCTTATCAATACTGTCTTTTACCTGACATGAAATGCAGCTTTTTCTCATGTATATATGGTGTGGTTTATTTCATTAGACTCTTATCAATGTAACGTTTAACTTACTGCGACATGCAGCAATTGTGCCTTTCAGCTCCATGTGAAATTAATTTTAACTCAAAATGTTAATTAGTATCTTAAAGGGATATAAGGATACAATCAAATCTGGTACAGTATAGTTTCATATATAAAAAAAAACTAATGATCACCGA
>JAXCGZ010021428.1:5000-12500 GCA_037179515.1 Halocaridina rubra
GCCATGAAATTATCAATAAAGCACATTACATATGTGAAAACATGAATCATTTTTTACCCCGACCGGGACTCGAACCTAGGACTTATGATTACTAAGTCAAGGCGCTACCACTACACCACAGAAGGTTAAAAGGAACCCAACCTTATAGCTTATATCTGCTATACTTAGGAATGAACGCATTCTAACTGAATGCCACTATGTTCATATTACAGATTCCCCAACCTCACTCGTGGCTTCATTTTAGCATTTAATTCAATTCCCAATCTCATTCGGGCCATGAAATTATCAATAAAGCACATTACATATGTGAAAACATGAATCATTTTTTACCCCGACCGGGACTCGAACCTAGGACTTATGATTACTAAGTCAAGGCGCTACCACTACACCACAGAAGGTTAAAAGGAACCCAACCTTATAGCTTATATCTGCTATACTTAGGAATGAACGCATTCTAACTGAATGCCACTATGTTCATATTACAGATTCCCCAACCTCACTCGTGGCTTCATTTTAGCATTTAATTCAATTCCCAATCTCATTCGGGCCATGAAATTATCAATAAAGCACATTACATATGTGAAAACATGAATCATTTTTTACCCCGACCGGGACTCGAACCTAGGACTTATGATTACTAAGTCAAGGCGCTACCACTACACCACAGAAGGTTAAAAGGAACCCAACCTTATAGCTTATATCTGCTATACTTAGGAATGAACGCATTCTAACTGAATGCCACTATGTTCATATTACAGATTCCCCAACCTCACTCGTGGCTTCATTTTAGCATTTAATTCAATTCCCAATCTCATTCGGGCCATGAAATTATCAATAAAGCACATTACATATGTGAAAACATGAATCATTTTTTACCCCGACCGGGACTCGAACCTAGGACTTATGATTACTAAGTCCTAGGTTCGAGTCCCGGTCGGGGTAAAAAATGATTCATGTTTTCACATATGTAATGTGCTTTATTGATAATTTCATGGCCCGAATGAGATTGGGAATTGAATTAAATGCTAAAATGAAGCCACGAGTGAGGTTGGGGAATCTGTAATATGAACATAGTGGCATTCAGTTAGAATGCGTTCATTCCTAAGTATAGCAGATATAAGCTATAAGGTTGGGTTCCTTTTAACCTTCTGTGGTGTAGTGGTAGCGCCTTGACTTAGTAATCATAAGTCCTAGGTTCGAGTCCCGGTCGGGGTAAAAAATGATTCATGTTTTCACATATGTAATGTGCTTTATTGATAATTTCATGGCCCGAATGAGATTGGGAATTGAATTAAATGCTAAAATGAAGCCACGAGTGAGGTTGGGGAATCTGTAATATGAACATAGTGGCATTCAGTTAGAATGCGTTCATTCCTAAGTATAGCAGATATAAGCTATAAGGTTGGGTTCCTTTTAACCTTCTGTGGTGTAGTGGTAGCGCCTTGACTTAGTAATCATAAGTCCTAGGTTCGAGTCCCGGTCGGGGTAAAAAATGATTCATGTTTTCACATATGTAATGTGCTTTATTGATAATTTCATGGCCCGAATGAGATTGGGAATTGAATTAAATGCTAAAATGAAGCCACGAGTGAGGTTGGGGAATCTGTAATATGAACATAGTGGCATTCAGTTAGAATGCGTTCATTCCTAAGTATAGCAGATATAAGCTATAAGGTTGGGTTCCTTTTAACCTTCTGTGGTGTAGTGGTAGCGCCTTGACTTAGTAATCATAAGTCCTAGGTTCGAGTCCCGGTCGGGGTAAAAAATGATTCATGTTTTCACATATGTAATGTGCTTTATTGATAATTTCATGGCCCGAATGAGATTGGGAATTGAATTAAATGCTAAAATGAAGCCACGAGTGAGGTTGGGGAATCTGTAATATGAACATAGTGGCATTCAGTTAGAATGCGTTCATTCCTAAGTATAGCAGATATAAGCTATAAGGTTGGGTTCCTTTTAACCTTCTGTGGTGTAGTGGTAGCGCCTTGACTTAGTAATCATAAGTCCTAGGTTCGAGTCCCGGTCGGGGTAAAAAATGATTCATGTTTTCACATATGTAATGTGCTTTATTGATAATTTCATGGCCCGAATGAGATTGGGAATTGAATTAAATGCTAAAATGAAGCCACGAGTGAGGTTGGGGAATCTGTAATATGAACATAGTGGCATTCAGTTAGAATGCGTTCATTCCTAAGTATAGCAGATATAAGCTATAAGGTTGGGTTCCTTTTAACCTTCTGTGGTGTAGTGGTAGCGCCTTGACTTAGTAATCATAAGTCCTAGGTTCGAGTCCCGGTCGGGGTAAAAAATGATTCATGTTTTCACATATGTAATGTGCTTTATTGATAATTTCATGGCCCGAATGAGATTGGGAATTGAATTAAATGCTAAAATGAAGCCACGAGTGAGGTTGGGGAATCTGTAATATGAACATAGTGGCATTCAGTTAGAATGCGTTCATTCCTAAGTATAGCAGATATAAGCTATAAGGTTGGGTTCCTTTTAACCTTCTGTGGTGTAGTGGTAGCGCCTTGACTTAGTAATCATAAGTCCTAGGTTCGAGTCCCGGTCGGGGTAAAAAATGATTCATGTTTTCACATATGTAATGTGCTTTATTGATAATTTCATGGCCCGAATGAGATTGGGAATTGAATTAAATGCTAAAATGAAGCCACGAGTGAGGTTGGGGAATCTGTAATATGAACATAGTGGCATTCAGTTAGAATGCGTTCATTCCTAAGTATAGCAGATATAAGCTATAAGGTTGGGTTCCTTTTAACCTTCTGTGGTGTAGTGGTAGCGCCTTGACTTAGTAATCATAAGTCCTAGGTTCGAGTCCCGGTCGGGGTAAAAAATGATTCATGTTTTCACATATGTAATGTGCTTTATTGATAATTTCATGGCCCGAATGAGATTGGGAATTGAATTAAATGCTAAAATGAAGCCACGAGTGAGGTTGGGGAATCTGTAATATGAACATAGTGGCATTCAGTTAGAATGCGTTCATTCCTAAGTATAGCAGATATAAGCTATAAGGTTGGGTTCCTTTTAACCTTCTGTGGTGTAGTGGTAGCGCCTTGACTTAGTAATCATAAGTCCTAGGTTCGAGTCCCGGTCGGGGTAAAAAATGATTCATATTATATATATATAATATATTTATATATATATATATATATATATATATATATATATATATATATATATATATATATATATATATATATATATATATATATATATATATATATATATATATATATATATATATATATATATATATATATATATATATATATATATATATATATATATATATATATATATATATATATATATATATATATATATATATATATATATATATATATATATATATATATATATATATATATATATATATATATATATATATATATATATATATATATATATATATATATATATATATATATATATATATATATATATATATATATATATATATATATATATATATATATATATATATATATATATATATATATATATATATATATATATATATATATATATATATATATATATATATATATATATATATATATATATATATATATATATATATATATATATATATATATATATATATATATATATATATATATATATATATATATATATATATATATATATATATATATATATATATATATATATATATATATATATATATATATATATATATATATATATATATATATATATATATATATATATATATATATATATATATATATATATATATATATATATATATATATATATATATATATATATATATATATATATATATATATATATATATATATATATATATATATATATATATATATATATATATATATATATATATATATATATATATATATATATATATATATATATATATATATATATATATATATATATATATATATATATATATATATATATATATATATATATATATATATATATATATATATATATATATATATATATATATATATATATATATATATATATATATATATATATATATATATATATATATATATATATATATATATATATATATATATATATATATATATATATATATATATATATATATATATATATATATATATATATATATATATATATATATATATATATATATATATATATATATATATATATATATATATATATATATATATATATATATATATATATATATATATATATATATATATATATATATATATATATATATATATATATATATATATATATATATATATATATATATATATATATATATATATATATATATATATATATATATATATATATATATATATATATATATATATATATATATATATATATATATATATATATATATATATATATATATATATATATATATATATATATATATATATATATATATATATATATATATATATATATATATATATATATATATATATATATATATATATATATATATATATATATATATATATATATATATATATATATATATATATATATATATATATATATATATATATATATATATATATATATATATATATATATATATATATATATATATATATATATATATATATATATATATATATATATATATATATATATATATATATATATATATATATATATATATATATATATATATATATATATATATATATATATATATATATATATATATATATATATATATATATATATATATATATATATATATATATATATATATATATATATATATATATATATATATATATATATATATATATATATATATATATATATATATATATATATATATATATATATATATATATATATATATATATATATATATATATATATATATATATATATATATATATATATATATATATATATATATATATATATATATATATATATATATATATATATATATATATATATATATATATATATATATATATATATATATATATATATATATATATATATATATATATATATATATATATATATATATATATATATATATATATATATATATATATATATATATATATATATATATATATATATATATATATATATATATATATATATATATATATATATATATATATATATATATATATATATATATATATATATATATATATATATATATATATATATATATATATATATATATATATATATATATATATATATATATATATATATATATATATATATATATATATATATATATATATATATATATATATATATATATATATATATATATATATATATATATATATATATATATATATATATATATATATATATATATATATATATATATATATATATATATATATATATATATATATATATATATATATATATATATATATATATATATATATATATATATATATATATATATATATATATATATATATATATATATATATATATATATATATATATATATATATATATATATATATATATATATATATATATATATATATATATATATATATATATATATATATATATATATATATATATATATATATATATATATATATATATATATATATATATATATATATATATATATATATATATATATATATATATATATATATATATATATATATATATATATATATATATATATATATATATATATATATATATATATATATATATATATATATATATATATATATATATATATATATATATATATATATATATATATATATATATATATATATATATATATATATATATATATATATATATATATATATATATATATATATATATATATATATATATATATATATATATATATATATATATATATATATATATATATATATATATATATATATATATATATATATATATATATATATATATATATATATATATATATATATATATATATATATATATATATATATATATATATATATATATATATATATATATATATATATATATATATATATATATATATATATATATATATATATATATATATATATATATATATATATATATATATATATATATATATATATATATATATATATATATATATATATATATATATATATATATATATATATATATATATATATATATATATATATATATATATATATTTATATATATATATATATATATATATATATATATATATATATATATATATATATATATATATATATATATATATATATATATATATATATATATATATATATATATATTTATATATATATATATATATATATATATATATATATATATATATATATATATATATATATATATATATATATATCTAGCTTGGCTGTTTCCCTCTTTAATTGGGGGGTAGACGACATCAAAAAAAGGAAAACAATAATGGGTTACTTTGCTCTGTGGACAATGATGAGGGAGCTAGCGACCGTTCAGATGGCACTGCTGGAGTGCCACAGCCCATCCTCCCGGCTCTTCCACAACCTTCGTCGCTTCATAACTGTCAACTCACATACTGCCCCTACCACGGGGCTACCTCTGTAAGATGCAGCCCTGTGGAAACAGCAGATGCCCATCATAGCTGCGTCACAATCGCTCGCCACTCATTCCTTTACCTAGCAAGCTCACTTGCTTCCTTCACATCCATCCTCCTATCATTCAGGGCTCCTCCATACTCCATCCATCAATTCACATCTTGGCCTCCCTCTAGCATATAACCCATCAGCTCTCGCATTCATCACCTTTATCAGCAGTCTTTCATCATCCATCCTTTCCACATGGCTAAACAATCTCAGAACATTCATATCTACACTGGCTGCAAATTCTCTCCTCACACCCAATCTTGTTGTCACCACTTTATTCTTAACCCTATCCAACCGAGATACACCAATCATACTCCTCAGGCATTTCATCTCAAACACTTTTAGTTGCCGTCTCTCACTTACTTTCATACCCCATAACTCTGATCCATACATCATAGTTGGCATAACCACATTCTCATACAAAATTTCCTTAATATTACTTTCCAACCCTCTATTCTTCATCACTCCTTTCACTGCACCCAACACTTTACATCTTTCATTCACTCTGTGACACACATTTGCTTCCACTCCACCATTTGCAGCTATAATCAAGCCTAAATACTTGAACTGATCAACTTCCTCAACTGTCTCTCCATTCAACATAACATTAATTCCAGCACCATCCTCATTTCTTGTACACCTCATAACCTTACTATTTCCCACATTCACTCGCAACTTCCTTCTCTCACACACCATTCCAAACTCTGACACTAACTGACACAACTTCTCCTCTGAATCTGCCACAACAACAGTATCATATGCAAACAGCAACTGATTCAGCTTTCACTCGTTATCATCCCAATCGATCATTCTCAAACCTCGACCACGCACTCGCTCATTCATC
>JAXCGZ010021428.1:27500-42500 GCA_037179515.1 Halocaridina rubra
GAGGAAGAGAAGAGATTGGCAAATGTTAGGTGGGGACAGGATTTTAGTAGGTCATTTGAAGAGAATAAAAAGAAGTTTTAGAAAGAAGTGAATAGAGTAAGGAAGGATGGATCGAGGATGGAAGAGACAGTGAAAGATGTGAATGGACAGAAGTTAAGAGGGAAAGATGCAAGGAAAAGATGGGCAGAATATTTTGTGTGCTTGCTGAATGTTGGAGGAAATAGAGAGGCAGCTATAGTGGCAGAGGGGGTTGTTCAAGGGTCAGTAATGGAAGATGAAAATGAGAGAGATTACAAGAGAGGAGGTGAAAAGGGCATTGTATAAAGCAAAAGCATGTAAAGCCCCTGGAATGGATGGTGTGAGAGAGAAGATGTTGAAAGAAGGGGGTGTGACTGAATTGGAATGGTTAGTGAGAGTGTTTAATATATGCTTTATGTTGTCAATGGTGCCAGTGGGAATGGGTGATTGCTTGTATAGTGCCCCTATACAAAGGTAAGGGAGATGTGTATGAATGCAGTAATTTTAAGGGTATATGACTGTTGAGTGTGGTAGGAAAAGTGTATGGTAGTATGCTGATTAATAGGACTGGGGATAAGACATAAAATGTGACCGCGGAAGTGTAGAGTGGTTTTAGGAGAGGTAGAGGTTGAATAGATCAGATTTTTATAGTTAGGCAGTTATGTGAGAAATATTTAGCAAAGGGTAAGGATGTGTATTTTGCATTTATGGATCTGATAGAGTTGATAGAAAGGCAATGTGGAATGTTTTGAGATTATATGGAATTGATGGTAAACTGTTGCATGCAGTGAAGAGTTTGTATGAGGGCAGTAGAGCTTGTGTGAGGGTAGGGAATGAAGTGAGTAAGTGGTTTCCAGTGAGTGTGGGAATGAGACAGGGATGTGTGATATCACCATGGCTGTTCAATTTGTATACTGATGGAGTCGTATGAGAGGTGAATGAGCGAGTGCGTGGTCGAGGTTTAAGAATGGTAGATGGGGATGATAACGAGTGAGTGCTGAATCATTTGCTGTTTGCAGATTATACTGTTGTGGTGGCAGAATAACAGGAGAAGCTGTGTCAGTTAGTGTCAGAATTTGGAATGGTGTGTTAGAGAAGGAAGTTGCGAGTGAATGTGGGAAAGAGTAAGGTTATGAGGTGTACAAGAAATGAGGATGGTGCTGGATTGAATGTTATGTTGAATGGGGAGAGACTTGAGGAAATTGATCAGTTTGTGTATTTTGGCTCGGTTATAGCTGGAAATGGTGAAGTGGAAGCAGATGTGTGTCACAGAGTGAATGAAAGATGTAAAGTGTTGGGTGCGTTGAAAGGAGTGATGAAGAATAGTGTGTTGGAAATGAATGCTAAGAAACTTTTGTATGAGAATGTGGTTGTGCCAACTGTGATGTATGGGTCAGAGATATGGGGTATGAAAGTAAGTGAGAAACGGAAACTAAATGTGTATGAGATGAAATGCCTGAGTATCATGATTGGCGTATCTCGGTTGGATAGGGTTAGGAATGAAGTGGTGAGAGCAAGAACGGGTGTGAGGAGAGAATTTGCAGCCAAAGTAGATATGAATGTTCTGAGGTGGTTTGGCCATATGGAAAGGATGGATGATGAAAGACTGCTGAAAAAGATGATGAATGCGAGAGGTGATGGGTTAAATGCTAATGGGAGGCCTAGGTTTGGATGGATGGATGGAGTAAGGAGAGCCCTAAATGATAGGAGGATGGATGTGAGGGAAGCAATTGAGCTTGCTAGGAATAGAAATGAGTGGCGAGCGATTGTGACGCAGCTCTGATGGGCATCTGCTCTTACCACGGGGCTACATCTTACAGAGGTACCCCTGTGGTAGGGGCAGTAGGGGAGTTGGCAGTTATGAAGCAACGCAGGTTGTGGAAGAGCCGGGAGGATGGGCTGTGGCACTCCAGCAATGCCATCTGAACGGTCGCTAGCTCCCTCGTCATTGCCCATAGAGCAAAGTAATCCCCTTTTTGTTTCTTTTTCTTATGTCGGCTACTCCCCTATTGGAGGAGACAGCCAAAGTAGATAGATAGATTATTATTAATTGTAGTATAAATAGTAGTAATTTTGTTGTTCTTGTTTTTGTTGTTGTTGTCCTGCTTTGCTTGAGAAAATAAAAAGTCCTGGTGAATTTTATATATGTACTCCCTTGCAATCCTTTTCTAACGTTAAGAAAAAAATAAAGTTATCTTTTTTTTTGGATCTAAAAGGGAAAATGCAGTTACAAGTGCCATTACAGAATTGAAACCTTAATTTCATTTCTCTAAGTCCAATATGAGGAAAAGAATGCAACCAAACTCACTTACTCAGTGCTTAAAAAAAAAAAAGTGTTTTTTATTGATGCTTGTTTTAGACCATCAGTTTTTTCTGAGTGGACAAAACACTCAAGATAAAACTCTTTGCCATTTGTTCCTCCTCATGGTATTGGTTTCTCTCTCTCTCTCTCTCTCTCTCTCTCTCTCTCTCTCTCTCTCTCTCTCTCTCTCTCTCTCTCTCTCTCTCTCTCTCTCTCTATCTTTCTTTTTTCTTTCTCTCTCTCTCTCTCTCTCTCTCATATATATATATATATATATATATATATATATATATATATATATATATATATATATATATATATATATATATATATATATATATATATATATATATATATATATATATATATACATATATACATATATACATATATATATATATATATATATATATATATATATATATATATATATATATATATATATATATATATATATATATAGATAGATAGATAGATAGATAGATAGATAGATAGATAGATAGATAGATAGATAGATAGATAGATAGATAGATAGATAGATAGAGAGAGAGAGAGAGAGAGAGAGAGAGAGAGAGAGAGAGAGAGAGAGAGAGAGAGAGAGAGAGAGAGAGAGAGAGAGGGAGATGTATATAAACTTTGCCTCTGTTCCAGGTACACAATGCTTTCAGTATCATAAAACGGGTCACTAGTATCACCCTGGAATTTCTTTTGTCTCTTATTTTTTATATTTATGCGGTTGTAATAGTGTAAATAGCAGTAATAGCAGCAGTAAACGTAGTAGTTATTGTTGTAGCAGCAGCAGCAGTAGCAGCAGCAGTGGTGGAAGTAGTAGTAGTGGAGTAATGCATGTTCATAATGCCACACCTCATTCTTCTGTAAAATGCGTACTCCTTTGCCGCTACTAAAGCAAGATGGAAAACATTTAAAATCTAGACTTTGGCCCGATTTCTTAAACAGTGTAAACCTAGGATACCATATTGTTAGTTAGCTAGACACACACAAATGGATTTTATAAACGCATCTGACGCTGCTCTGTGTATGGCTAGGAATCCTTGCGGGATTCTAGCCATACACAAAACCGCGTCAGATGCGTTTATGAAATCTATTTGTGTGTCTAGCTAACTAACAATATGGTATCCTAGGTTTACACTGTTTAAGAAATAGGGCCTTTGAGGCTCTAGTTATTGTAAGTAGAATTAGAAAATAAGTTTCATCAATGTAAAAGTTTCATAAATAAATTACAAAAAAAATGAAAGTAAGTGCTTGGTTCACTTTGCCTTGGAGTCTAGAAACATCGAAAATGATTTGCCATGTCGGGAACATTGTCATGCTTGAAAGAGGCAGCTCATTCAGTTTAATGAGGGCGGCATTAGTGGTAGTAGTAGTAGTAGTAATAGTAATAGTAGTAGTAGTAGTAGTAGTAGTGAATTTCATCACCTTGAAGACACCCTGCTGGAAGCAGTTGACGCGTGCTTGCCTAATAACGATGTATATCCTTGCTCGCCTTTAGCTTTTTTTTTTTATATAGTTTTCTTTACTATCTGCAAAATGATTTTCGATGTAATGTCGCCTAAGAGTTCTTACCAAAATAAATGGGCACATATTTTTGTCATGAAGATGATGAAGATCATATTGATTGGTAAATAATAGGGTAGAAATACACTTGTTTCTGTTTGAGAAAAAAAAATATGAATAACTCGAAAAGTATATTATAATTTTTCATTTCATAAGGAGGACGCTGACAAAGAGTTTTAGTGTATAAAAGGTTATCTTACATAATAAGTACCAACTTTTATACTCGTAACTTAAAAAAGATTTCTAATTAAAGTAAAATATAGAATTTAATGCTTTATATTATATTAAAATCTTTTGAAAAGGCTAAAGAAATTGTTAAAAGACTATTGTGCACGTTTATATTTATATCGTTCAATTCGCTAGAGAGGTCGTTCTTTGATTGATTGTTATTTATATATCTATTTCAATTATTCTCTTCTTTTGAAAGAGATCAGTAGATGGAACTTCGTCTCTATATATATGTCAATTTATTTTGAATAGTGACAACATCATTTACTTTTCATACTACTTATAGTTTCCTTTTCCATTAAGCCACGTATCTATTTCCCAATAACTCCCCAAAAGGAAAAAAATGTCTGCTCCGCCAATATGTGATCTACCTTGAATATTCACCTTCCCATGCGTGTTCTACCAAGGTTTTTTTTTCATTTGATTAGCGAACTAGCTAGTTCTTAACAGTAACACTCCAATTCTTCCTCTACCAAGGCTTTTCAATTTAATTTATCAAAGCATGTAATTAACCTATCCTAAGCCAAAATAACCTAACCTGACCTAACCCAACCTAACCTAAGCTTAGGTTAGGTTAGGTTAAGTGACGTTATTTTTTATGTTTATTTATATAATCAAATTCAGTTTAGTTATTTTATTACTTTTTAATATTATGGCCAAATACATTGGTAGATCATAGATTGTCGGTAGAGCACATATTGGAAGAGCACATTTGACTAAGAGGGGGAGGGGGGGGGCTCTTATAATATGTATTATCCCAACAAGCAGATCTACCATTGTATCTGGCCAAAATATATAAACGTAAACAAATAATTTAAAAAATTATATAGTTATGTAAAGGTAAAAAAAAATAACCAAATCTAACCTAACCTAACCTAACATTACATAACCTAACTAAACAATTATGTAAACTAACATAACCTAAGGTTAGGTTAGGTTAGGTTTGATTTGGTTATGTTAATTTTTTACCTTGATATGTCTAATTAAATTAATTGCAATTATTTTCTTACTTTTTAGTATTTTGGCCATATACAATGGTAGATCACACATTGCCGGTGGAACACATATTGATAATGCACCAAATATATTTGTTTATCCTTTATGCGAGATGTGCATGTGTGTATATTCTTTACCCCCCTCCCAATTACTAACCTTAAAAAAAGAGAAATGGTGAAGGTGAAGCTCCGCACCACAGATTATTTTTTCTCTCACTGCATCTTTTTGCGGATGAATTTAAGAAAAACAATGCACTTTCCGTTGAGAGTTTTATGCAGTTTTCTATATCGCCTTCGAAAATTACACCTCTCTCTCTCTCTCTCTCTCTCTCTCTCTCTCTCTCTCTCTCTCTCTCTCTCTCTCTTGTTGGCCATTTTTAAGATGGAATGGGAAATGAGAGGACTCTGGAGGACTCCAGATATTTTTTTTAACTGTAAAAGATAGATAGATAGATAGATAAATAGATAGATAGATAGATAGATAGATAGATAGATAGATAGATAGATAGATAGATAGATAGATAGATAGATAGATAGATTGATAGATAGATAAATAGATAGACAGATTGACGTGAATGAGCGATTGCGTGGTCGAGGTTTGAGAATGGTAGATGGGGATGATAACGAGTGGGAGCTGAATCAGTTGCTGTTTGCAGATGATACTGTGGTGGTGGCAGATTCAAAGGAGAAGCTGTGTCAGTTAGTGTCAGAATTTGGAATGGTGTGTGAGAGAGGGGTTGCGAGTGATTGTGGGAAAGAGTAAGGTTATGAGGTGTAGAGAAAATGTGGATGGTGCTATTTTGAATGTTATGTTGAATGGAGAGACACTTGAGGAATTTGACCAGTTTAAGTATTTAGGCTCGGTTATAGCTGCAAATGGAGGAGTGGGAGCAGATGTGTGTCAAAGAGTGAATGAAGGATGTAAAGTGTTGGGTGCGTTGAAAGGAGTGATGAAGAATAGAGTGTTGCAAATGAATGTTAAGAAAGTTTTGTATGAGAAAGTGGTTGTGCCCACTGTGATGTATGGATCAGAGATATGGGGTATGGAAGTAAGTGAGAGACGGAAGTTAAATATGTATGAGATGAAATGCCTGAGGAGTATGATTTGTGTATCTTGGTTGGATGCGGTTAGGAATGAAGTGGTGAGAGCAAGAACGCGTGTGAGGAGAGAATTTTCAGCCAGAGTAGATATGAATGTTCTGAGATGGTTTGGCCATGTGGAAAGGATGGATGATGAGAGACTGCTGAAAAAGGTGATGAATACGAGATATGCTGGTAGAAATGCTAGAGGGAGGCCTAGGTTTGGGTGGATGAGTGGAGTAAGGAGAGCCTTGAATGATAGGAGGATGGATCTGAAGGAAGCAAGTGAGCGTGCTAGGTATAGGAATGAGTGGCGAGCGATTTAGATGCAACTCTGATGGGCATCTGCTGTTATCACTGGGTTGCATCGTACAGAGGTAGCCCTGTGGTAGGGGCAGTAGGGGAGTTGGCCTTTATGAAGCAACACAGGTTGTGGAAGAGCCGAGAGGATGGGCTGTGGTACTCCAGCAGTGTCATCTGAATCGACACTAGCTCCCTCGTCACTGCCCACAGAGCAACGTAATCCCCTTATTGTTTCTTTTTTTTTATGTCGGCTATCCCCTACTTGGGGGATACAGCCAAGGTAGACAGATAGATATTATTATTATTATTATTATTATTAATATTATTATTATTATTATTATTATTATTATTATTATTATTATTATTATTATTATTATTATTATTATTATTATATTATTACTATTATTACTATTATTATTGTTATTATTATTATTATCATCATTATGTGCCCTGTTGTGGCTCGCACAGCATCAGAGAATAGCCCCAACTTATTCCCTGCATGTCGAAAGATGTGACTAAAAGTGGACTGGGCGAGGGGACTGTGAATCCCCCCCCCCTTGTATTAACCTCCCGCGAGACAGGTACTTCCGCATATTGCTGTTAAGTAGGCACAACCGCCATCTTGTATTACCAGTGTTTCATGCACTATTTTGCAACATTTTGCTACTGTTGCACTTGATTGTATTTCGAGTCACTTATATGGTGAGGATTTATGATCACCGTTACGTTTAAGTTTAAATTGTAGAGTTGATTTTTTTTTCTCCTTGGTGTTGTGTGGTTCTTTCATTTTTTTTTTTTTTACTATTGTAGAGATTTGTTTTTCTTGTGTGTGTTTTTTTTTTAAGAGTGTGACACCGGGACAGGCAGAAAAGGCCCGGGCACGAGAAAATACCAAGACGAAGGAAAAGAAAAAGGTTAAGGGCAAGGCAGAGATGAGGTAATGTCACACAAAGGAAAACGACAGACAGAAAAAAACAGTCAAAGTAAAGAGGACCCAGAGATATGTAGGACTAGGCTCTGAGATGACGATAGATCTGCTTTTTGAAGGATGATAGGTCATAAGAATTAGGAAAGACAGAAGGAGGAAGAGAGTTCCAGAGTCTGGAGGTAGATGGGAAGAAGCAGTCTCTGCACCAACAATCCGCGAGCTACAAATCTCCACACAGTACCTGTGAGATGAGGCCGATTGGCGAGTGTTACGCGGCCTCGGCAGTGGAGAAGGGATGCAACTCGCCAACTCATCAGAGCAGCGATGGAAGTAGTAGCGATAGAAAAGCGAAAGGGAAGATACCTTACGGCGAAGAGAGAGAGAATCCAGGTTAGAAGTAAGAGAAGGATCATTAATGAGTCTGACTGCCTTAGATTCAACCCTATCAAGAAGATAAGTAAAAGAAGAAGCACCCCAGATGTGTGAGCAGTATTCTAAGCATGGGCGGATAAGACCTTTGTAAATTTTAAGTAACTGCAATGAGGAAAAGTAATGACGAAAAGGAAACAAAACCCCAAATTTTTTGGATGAAGATTTAGATATTTGGATTA
The DNA here is from genome assembly GCA_037179515.1 of Halocaridina rubra. Classification (NCBI taxonomy): domain Eukaryota; kingdom Metazoa; phylum Arthropoda; class Malacostraca; order Decapoda; family Atyidae; genus Halocaridina; species Halocaridina rubra. The sequence goes on from JAXCGZ010021428.1 coordinate 35,541, forward strand.
TGTGATTCCTCCAAGACAAGTTAGAGGCTATATGGATTCCTAATATATTGATAGAGTTAAGAGGGTAAGTTTCATTAGTTTCGAAGACAATAGGGTTATCAGGAGGAGAAGAAGATAAAGAGATAGCCAGAAACTGTGTCTTGGAGGCATTGAATTTAACTAAATTTTGAGTGCCCCAAATCGGAGTTAAGAGTAGAAGAAAGAGTGATACGAGATTGATTACGAGTAACAGATGAAGGTTGTGAAGAAAATGCAGAGGAAAAGTGAATGGTAGAATCATCGGCAGAGGCATGAAGAAGAGAGGAAGATGGGGATTGTAGAAGATCATTGATGAAGAGAAGGAAGAGAGTAGGTGAAAGAACAGAGCCCTGTGGAACACCACTGGAAACAGCGAAAGGGCCAGATGTCACTATTGACTGTTTAGGAAACCTCCATGGCAATTGGGCAGTCACAGAAAACTAAAATGGAAACCAGGCAGTAACAGGAAACCATAGAAACATTCGATGAGGTGCGTTACCTGAACATAACGATTGCTATGGGTGAGAAACAAGATCATTCCCCAGCACCAAAGATCCTCAAATGGGCTTATGACAAGATGGCTAAACGCCGAGCTGAGCTGAAGAAGAAAGCCAGTGACAAGGCAAAAGCCCAACGCGATTGCGACCAGGCGCAGGCACAAGCACAATATGAACATGAGCTTGCGCTTGCTCAGCTTTGAGTGGGAACCTTGGGACCAGCCTCGTGCGAGGCCCCCCCAAATACGGAAATATGAGAATGACGGCAAGCAACCGCACTATGCTTACCTCTGCTCTTTCAAAAATCTTGCGATCGCTAGTGAAGGCACAGATTCTTAAAAGAGTTGTTGGCTGCTGGCCTCCATGCCATCCCGTCTGCTCGCCCTGGTCAATGAACTCGACCAAATGCAACTGAGGGACTACGAGAAAGTTAAAAGCACCCTCCTTGCCTTGCAAAACTTCAATCGTCCAGTTCCTCTCCTCACACTCCTAAGCCTTATTATGGCCATGCACTCACACTCATGAAGGACAACTCGATAAGACCTAAGCCTCAGCAGTTCAGAGGCAAGGGCAATTACCCTGCTCCACCTTCACAGGGTTTTCAGCCAAACTCTAAGAGCCACCACACTCCCTCTCACAGTGGCAGCCCGCATAGCCGTCTGGCCACTCACTTGGCCCATGCCGTAGAAACAAGGCAGAAATGGCCACTGAGGATAGCGCCGGGGAACCACCGTACAAACTTGCCAATGGCGAATTCACCGAACATGATAATCCGGAGATGATTCTAAAATGCCTAGGAACCATAAATGATGTGGAAGCTGAAATAGTCCTCGACACAGGGACCAGTGGTATATTTGTTGACGAGAGATTTGTCAGGGATGAAGATTTCACTGGCAAAGTCGTTCGTGTGCGGGTTGCTGAAGGAACACCTCAAATACGACGTTGCTGTGTCGTTGACCTGGATTGCAAATACTACAAGGGAAAATCCCCAGCTATGGCATTGATTGGGCTCATGTACCCTGTCTTGCTGGGTCGTGTACTAAACTTAGTTCCTATCTTCCAGGCTGACCTCTACCATGAGGCCATTTCTCATTGCAACATTCCCTGGGCAGAGTCACAACAAGCCATATCAGCAACAACTGCTGGCTCCGATGCCAGGAAATTGGACGATTCTACGACTGACTCCATTGAGTCTGTTGCAGTTAGTACCCGTAATGTGGAACACGGAGAGTTTCCCCCTCCTTTACCAGATGATGCACCTCTAGAGCTACTGAAGTCCGCCCAGTCTTTGCCAAAATGCAGCAGGACTGCCCCAGCCTCAAACACTGGATGCAATAAGCCACCGAGGGAAGAACCTTCACGCTGACAGGAGGAGGCTAGATCATTTATGCCCTTGAAGATGGAGCCCTTCATAGGCATGTGACTAAAGATGGCCACACCTTTAAACAGTTGGTGGTGCCCGCTTTGTTACGCCATCAGGCTATGTATGTGGCATACCATTTACCTCTGAGTGGACACAGAGGCAAGGAAAAAACTTGGCACATCCTTCAGAAGGGTTTTGCATGGCAAAACATGTACGCTGAGATAGACAGATACGTGGGCTCCTGCCCTGTCTGTCAATTCACCTCTATGGCACCAGTACCGAAAGCCCCCATGGGCATAACTAAGCTCTCAACGGAGCCATTTTCCAAGGTTGCTATTGACATATTAGGTCCTATTAATCCAGCTTCGTCCACAGGGATACAGTTTCTCTTGGTATATGTCAACCTGGCAACAAGGTACCCAGATGCATTGCCGCTGTCTTCTATCACGACCGAAGCAGTCGCTCAGACTCTATTTGAAATCTGTTCCAGGGTTGGCTTTTCTGAGCAGGTCACTTCTGACAAGGAAGTCAGTTTACATGTAGGCACTTTGAGGCTTTCTGTAACCTCTTAGAAATAAAACACATTTGTACGAGTGTCTATCATGTCCAATAAAATGGAGCATGTGAACTCTATAAGAGGACATTCAAGTGATGTTTTCGCAAGCTAGTGATAGATATATCTAGGCAGTGGGACAAGTACATTCCTGCTGCACTTTTCTCCTTCAGAGACACGCCACACGACCCTACTAGATACTCGCCTTTCGAGCTGATTTATGGTCATAAGGTAAGAGGCCCAGTGGAATTCTTGGCAGAATGTTGGGATTCACCTACCATTGAGGATGATGATAGGGATGTCCATGAGTATATTTTGAAGTTTTCGTCCCATCTCAAGAAGGCCTGGAAAACTGCGCACTTAGCCATTAAGGGTCACCAGCAGACTGCCAAGCTCTTCTTTGACAAACGTGCCCTGTGTCGTGCCCTGACACCTGGAGATCGAGCTCTGTTACTTCCTCCAACAGATACTTGCAAGCTAATGCTACGCTAGAAAGGACCGTACACCGTGGTACACCGGATGACCCATGACAATTACATGTTAAATGTTGATGGCAGTAGCCGGAAATACCACATTAATCAAGTGAAGCTGCATCGTGAGGACCCGGAGGCCCACAGGGATCTTGCGCTGGCACTCTCAGCAACCCCTATAGGTGCCCTCAGTATCAACAGTACCTCTGAGGCTGCAGCAACACAGGTGCTCCATTAGAGCCACTCCTTACCTCCTATATTGGAATACTTCACCGTTGTGGTGGAGATTGACTTACGGGAGTGGAGTTTTTCAGAAGAAGCCCCTTTGGCCGCAGCCACTGCCCTCGCAATTGAAGACATAAACTTAACTTTTGATGATGGTAACGATCCTGCCATTCCCACACACCGAAAGGAAAGTGTGAGTAATTGCATTATTACCTCCAGACCGCAACCGTGTCAACGGGAACAGTTGTACAAGCTATTAGAGGACTACGAGAACATCAACAACCTCCCAGTCACTACCGCTACCCTTAAGCATCATATCAGATTGACTGACCCAGAGCCATTTCGGCATTCCTATGGCCTTTCCCACCAGCTGTTCGTACGGCTGAAAGAAGATCTTAACACTTTGGTCTGCCTTGGAATAGTTGAAAAGAGCATTTCGCCTTGGTGTTTGCCATTACTGGCAGTGTGTAAGCGAGATGGCAGTCACATGTTCTGCCTTGAATGTCGTAAGCTTAACTCCCGTACCATCTTTGATGGAGAGCCCATTGCCGAAGCCGAGCATATTTTCTCGTTGTTCTCCCAAGACCGTAACCTATCCAAATTGGATCTGGCCAGTGGATTTTGGCAAGTCCTGCTGAGCGACACTACCTTGCCTCTAACAGCCTTTTCCACAAGATATGGTCTATACCAGTTTAAAGTCATGCATTTTGGTATGGTGAATGCACCTGGCTTCTTCAGCCGACTCATGAGGATAGTACTACAGGACCTCGACAATATATCATGCTTTATAGACGACATCCTGGTACATTCTGAGGATTGGTTATCACACCTCGAGACTTTTCGCAGAGTTCTCGCTTGTCTGAACCAGCATGGACTTCATTTAAAGCCTTCCAAATGCAATATTGGTTTCACATAATTGCAGTATCTCGGCCACTTGGTTGGAGAAGGAGCTATGTCCCCATTACAGGACAAGGTGCAAGCTCTTAAGGATATGGAGAAACCTGCTATTGTCACTAAACTGAGATCATTCCTGGGTAGTGTCGGCTACTACCAACGGTTCATTTCACACTTTAATACTATCGCTGCCCCTTTGCAGCAAATTACCTCCTCAAAGCGAGGTAAAACCTCCCCTGTCCAATGGACAGACGAAGGGGAGAGAGCATTTTTCAAGCTCCGAGAGGTATTGGCGGGAGAGCCAGTACTACAACTGGTAAACCCTGATTTTTCCTTTATCTTGCAGAGTGACACCTCAGAAGAAGGTCTGGGTGCCGTGCTCTTGCAAGCCTGATCAGACAACTCAACAGAAGTGGTCCAGTGCGATATGCAAGCCGCAGGCTTCGCCCTACAGAGCGGAATTACTCCACCATGGAGAAGGAAGCTCTAGCTGCATTTTGGGCCATAAAGAAATTTGAAGTCAATCTGTGTGGCCGACGTTTTACACTGAGAACCGACCATCGTCCTATCCTATATTCACAGACTGCAGACAAACTGAATCCTCGCATGAAAAGGTGGGCACTTTACTTTAATCTTTTCAAATTCACTGCCCAACATGTTGAAGGAAAGGACAATGACCTTCCTGATCTACTAAGTCAACGGTTGTTACCCTCAAATGAGGAAGCTGGTGCAGTTAGCCTCAGTTTGACTATTCTGTATATATTATTTCTCAGATGTATCGTTTATTTTTAAGTTTATCTTTTATGTCTTTAATATTGTACTTTCAATTTGTATATGTAAAATGGGTTTTACTTAGTTTTCTTTAGTATAGTGTGTTTATGCACACTTGTGGAACGTATCCATGAGTAATAACCTTATTCCTAATGGAAGATGAAGATGAAAAGAATATTTCTTTGATTGTAATTTTATACTTCCCTCTGTGGGACTCTAAAGGCCAGAACATGGTGGAAACTTTTAGTTTAGTGTTGAATAGCTGAAGCTGCTTTAAATCCAGTCGCCACTGTTAATAACGACTTGGTTAAAATATTTCCTTTTATGTATATTGTATTTTTTATGGCGTTATTGCATGTGAAGAATTCTTAAAGTTAAACATAGATATTTACTGATATTAATTGTGATTTTAATTTTCTTGAAATTTAAATTTGATCAATTCCTTTTATGTTTTGTATGTCATTTAATGTTTTTTTTTTTATAAGAAATGTTCACTTTACTAAAATTTTGATAAGTTCCAGAGGTGGATCCCATTTTGTATTGTTCATTTGCTCTTTTCCATTAGAAAGATAAATCATCCCTCATAACAACACTGAAGTCATCAAAACTTCCTCTGTTTTTTTTTTTCGCCTTCTTTAGTAGAATTTTGCTAATTCAATATTCGCTAGAAAGGGCCTTTGTGACAGAGTGTTTCACTCAAAGTCACCAAAAGCTGTAGTAGATGCCTTATTAGTTAATATAGTAACTTAACTGTCTTTTTCTTTCTTACTAAAATAATACTCACTCCTTGTCTTTTGCAGATTATGATTTTTTTGCAATTTATATTTCAGCTTAAAGCTAATTATGAATATACCTTATTTAATATTCTTGTACATGTAGAAAGCATGATCCCAATATAAAAGTCTCCCTCCTATTTCTGTTTTCTGATCGTTTCTTTTCTTCATGAACGAGGCCATAATCCTAGCGAGTCTATTAGATACTTTTTTTTTTACAATTTTCTTATGACAAAATAGCTCTTGCTAATTATTTTTCTATATTATAAAAATTGTTCTTGCTGATTATTTTGTTATAAATGTAACCCTTCTGATATGTCATTAGCCTGTCTAGATACATTTCAGCAACTTCTTTATTATTTGAATAGTTAAGTTCCGTCTCCTACAACGCAAAGAACGTTCTAGAGATTGTATACCAATAGCCTATTTTTCCATAATAAATCTCGTTTTATCTTATTTGTTTCCACTTGTTGCACCTAATATACTGTCTCTCCTTGCATCCCTGCCATAATTGCCTGCCAGGGACCACCACTACAGTAGCCGTCGAATATTATAAGAACCAGTTAATGCTCTGGAAATATATCCTACAGATGACGTCATCAGGAGGGACATTGATTCGTTCTCATTTGGCGGCCAAACATCCCAGAGGCAAGATCCCGACTCAGCAGTCAAGCTTATTTCAAACCCTATTTACGTGGCGTCTTCACAGGAATTCATCCGGCACAAACAAGGTGAGGGATAGTGTATGGTAATGCTCGTTGGTCAGGCAAATTGGGAATTCGAAAAACTGGTTAAATTCGTTACTGGTTGAATCCTTTACTGGTCAAATCCTATGAAAATTTTCTCAGATTCCATTCCCATACAAAACGAACTTTTGTAGATTACCTAATTGGAATATCATTTGCCAAACCTAATTCCTTAGCCTGGAAATTACCGCCGATATACATTGATAAGAAATTTCTTTCATTGAATGTGCCAAACGAAAATCTCATCCTCAGAAGATTGCTCATTACCACGTAAATATCTATACCTTTTTCCTAACGAATTCTAATTTCATTTCACCCCATTCTATCTTCGTAAATAAAGTGCTTTACATCAAAAACTCCGGAATAAATTTATTTACTATATAAATTGCAAGTACTTAATCATTTAACTAAAGTGTTTTATGTTATAAACCGCAAATAATTAATAAGTAATTTTACCCTGTTGGCTTTGCATATATTTCTTGTTAACCACGATTTAATGAATGCATGCTGTATTTATCTTGCTGATTCTTCATATATTGGGGATAAAGTGTTTTGAGTTATAAGATGCAAATACTTCAAAAGGTGGTTTTGCCCTTTTTCATTGCAAATAGTTCTTGATAACCAAAAGCGAATGAATACTGTTTTTTTAT
>JAXCGZ010021429.1:2500-10000 GCA_037179515.1 Halocaridina rubra
AAATAAAACAGCCTTTATCAGGCTGTGAAGAGAAACAGAGATGGAGAGTGTAATGACCTGTCAGATGTGCAATGAATATCAAATTCTTGGAAAAGGAAGAAAGTGCTATGAACATTGGCCGCACAGTTGGATTAGCCCATACGACCATGGCCACAATCATCAAAGACAAAATTGTATCGGGGAACATGCGAAAAGTTCTAATCTTATATAACGGTGATTACTAGGTATTGTAGTCGCGTTATGATTGAATTGGAGAGACTATTAGTACTTTGGCTTGATAACCAGACTAACCTGTCCCAGTCTCTGCCTCTCCAGCTTCCTCCTTATAAACCTGTTTCTCCCACCCTTTGCAAGCCGATAACACGAGTGAAAGTAAGCAATACTGTAGTGTACAGTTTTGTATTACTGTGGTATACTTCAATATGTTTACGTTAAATATAAATGTAGTGTAATTTTACTATATCTTAAAATGAAAACTTATACATAATGTACTGTATGTTCGTTTGCCTCTCTAGACTCACCTGCCCCAGTCTCCTCAGACCTAGGTTTGAATTATAGGTGTGTTCCGACTAAAGTCGAAATCCATTTTAAGTCAGCTATCAGGAACAGAACCCATACATAAAGTGGGGACCCCCTATATATATATATATATATTATATATATTTATATATATATATATATATATATATATATATATATATATATATATATATATATATATATATATATATATATATATATATATATATATATATATATATATATATATATATAATTACTCCAACAAGATAAGAAGCAGTTGTGAGAGGATACAAGTAAGAATTATATTTCAAAGAATAAATAAGAAAAGCACCAGAAGCCTAATTAAACAGAGCTTAATTGAAGTGAGTTAGAAATGCAGAAAAGTATAGGCAAGTATAATTTTTTAATTGAGAAATTTAGTTTCTTTAGCAAACAACATGAATAAGAGCATTAGTTCTGTCTATAAATGCAAGTTGATGAGGAGAAAAATAGGAAAAAAAATAATATCAGATCATTTGCTCCTTAGGGCATATCATGATCAGAATGGTAATTGATTTAAAGGAACTAAAAGCTAGACTAGATTTAATGATTTGACATGTGCTTTAGTAAAGCAGATCTTTGAGAAGCGCGATAAGGACACAGCGAGCAAGCGTAAGGTTTCTCTCCCGTGTGAATACGAATGTGGTTATTGAGATTATTTCTTGTGGAAGAATGAAATGGACAATAAGGACATGCAAGTGGTTTTTCACCAGTGTGAGATCTAATATGCTGTATGAGGGTGTCTTTCTTCGCAGCGCAATAGCTACAGTGCGCGCAGGTATAAGGTTTCTCGCCTGTGTGTGTGCGGACGTGCTGTTTCACTTTGTCCTTTGTAGTCGCACTATAGAAACAGTAATGACATGTGTAAGGCTTTTCTCCCGTGTGAGTGCGTATGTGCTTAGTGACGTGATCTTTCCTCTCGCTGTAATATTCACAGTACGGACACTGGTGCACCTTGCCAGCCGTGCCTCTCTCGTTATTCCTTGCACCATCGCTCTCCACACCCACCTGTCAGGAAGGCCCAACTTTATTATTGTGATAACCACATATCCAAACTATAATTTTAATTATACGTGATTAAAGAATAAAAAATGTACTCTCATTTGCAAACAACTGACTGAAGAAAACTGAGAGAGGTTGCCAGTGTTATCATGTATTAGTCAATAGTGAACTTTTTTATTATGTAAATAACTAAGGAAAAGTGAGAGGGGGGGCCAGTGTTATAAAGCATCAGTTAACAGTGAACTTTGTCATAAGTAAACTAATGGCTGAGGAAAAGTGAGTGTTTACCAATGTCATCATGTATGCGTCAACAGTGACTTTTTTTTACCTGTGTTGTACAATGGGGATAATACTGTTCCTTACTATTCTATATTATTATGTATTTATCTATTACTGCCCTTAAGCAATGTCTTATTTAAGGCAACAAAGTGCTTTTTGTCTCTTTTTATATTTATGTGATATAATTCTCAAATACAGTTTGAAATATATTTTCAGAACTCTTTCTTTTACAGAGGAGGTAACGAAACGTGAGAAAGAAAGCAAAGATGAATGTAATATTAACCTGAGAGTAAATTCCAGCTGCATTCTAAATAATTTGGTTGCTTTAAAAGCACAAATTAAAAACAAAATGAAAATCAATGTTAGCGACCAGTTTGCCTTTGCTTTCTACAGAATTTTATTTATCTTAAAAGCAAAGTTAAAAACAAAAAGAAAATAAATGTAAGTGAGAGACCAGGTTCCCTCCGCTTTTTCATGATTTCAGTTCCTTTCAAAAGCATGTTAAACACAAAAAGAAAATAATTATCAATAAGCGTGTAGGCTCACTTCGATTTCTTAAGAATTTGGTGGGTTTTAAAACCATATATCAAAAACAAAAAGAAAATATTGACTTGTAATGAATCACAGAAACACGTGGAGTAGCAAGAAGAGGAGTTTTAAATTAAACGCAAGATTATTATTATTATTATTACAGTATTATTATTATTATTATTATTATTATTATTATTATTATTATCATCATAACCCAAACCACAAGCCCAGCTGGCAAAAGTCAAGGACTATACACAACATGGCTCTAGCAGGGGGAAGCAAAAACCTGAGGAAAAGGAAATCAATTGAATAAAGAAAATATAAAATTACATAAAATGGTACAACTCAGTATTGCAATAATAAGTAACCCTAAAAGTATTAATTTCAAAATAATTATCTCTAATATATATTCCAATACAAACTCAAGTACTTGAGTACTATATTTGAAGTCTTATGACGATTAATAATACATTTAAGTTATTCTTTCTATTTTTGGTCACAAATACAAATGATCTCATTCCAGTCTCCTCTAAGTAAATTTACAGAAAACAAAAATTTGATAAAAAATAAAACTGTAAAAACATAAAAAATCCTTACTTTAACATATATCACTTAGCTAAGCTAATGAGAGGCATGATTAAATTATGGTACGAACTTTTACACAGCTTTGTAATTAATATGATTCACTAGAAAGGTGTGAATATTATAATATCGTATTTTGAAAACAAAGAGAAAATGTGAAACAGCAAAGCACCTCAGTGCTTAAGAGTGTACAGTATACATCTACTCTGAAGTTGAGGAGATAAATATAATTATAAGTGCTGAGGTATTCCTTTTGTTTCCTGTTTTCTCTTTGTAGTCAAAATAATTACATTTACAGGAAACAATGGCGTATCTTTGAGTTTACGAATATATTTATCTACTCTGAAGATGAGAAGTAAAATACACTGTACTTGAAAGCACTGAGCTATACTTCATTATTATATATATATATATAAAAATTATAAAATACTAAGAGAAACCAATGATTTATTTTACATATCTAAAATTCTAGGTATTGCCTTGAAAATTTTTGTGAAGCAACCACTGAGAATTATTTTCATGAATTCTGAGAGTAGTTTAAGGAGAGAACAATACTAGGTATATCTATGTTGTAATAAGGGTTACAGGTCTCTAATGAAAGGCAGGGGCTTGGGACAGTGATAGCACAAAACCCAACTTCATACCTACTCTACAGCCAGGGCCCAAGCACCCTTTCCAATCAAGAGGCCCCAGTGATATCAGGCAGTGGCTGAGTAATCAGGTAGACCCTATAGAAAATCACTGACCCCCCAACTAATCGCTCAGTTTAATCGGTAGCAAAATGAACTGTCCTCATTCAAACCACAAAATTAACAAATTTAACATGTAATCATGCTTGCTGACATATGCATCCAACTGTTAATTTACCAATACAAAGGAAGCAATTAGTTCACGTACCATTTACTCGTTTTTAACAGCGGTCTCTAACGTGATAATTAAAGGTATTTCTGGCGGAGTGTGGATTCTCAAGTGATTGTTGAGAGTATTTTTGGCCGAACAGCGGTAAGGGCAGTGGGGGCAATTGAAGGGTTTCTCTCCTGTGTGCGTGCGAATGTGTTGCCTCAGTTTGTCCTTTTTGGTGGCACAGTAAGGACAATAAGGGCAAGGGAAAGGCTTCTCTCCGGTGTGGGTGCGGTAATGACTAATCAATTTGTCCTTAGTCGTCGCACTGTAAGGGCAAAGCTGACAGGTAAAGGGCTTTTCTCCCGTGTGGGTGCGTATATGCTTAACGACGTGGTCTTTTCTCTCGCTGGAATACACGCAGTAAGGGCACTGGTGCACCTTGCCCGAACCTCCCTTCTTGATTACTTCACTGTTTTTTGTAACCTGTCGAGAATTGCCCAACTTAATTATTGTCATTACTTTCAAAAACGTCAATACTACTGCCTTAAGATTACATAATTCATTACAGGTTAATAAAAAGCCTTAAACTTTACTGCTACTTATGATACTACAACCTAATGCAAAACTCTTCCTTGAGCACAAAAATATTAAAACAATACACTAATACTAAAGGGTTAATGGTCACTATTGAAAAGCAGAGGCAAGGGACAGTGATAGCACTAGAGCCCGACTATATACCTACCACATAGCCTGGGCTCAAGCTCCCCTCTCCAATCATGTGGACCCAGTGATCTCTAGGCAATGGCTGAATAATCAGGAAGAGCAATAGGAAATCAGTGACCCACCATTAACTGCCTAACTCAATTGGTAAGGATGTAAGGTGTAGTGCTTAAGAGCTTTGTCCAGTATCAGAAAATAACAGCGTTCTTGGTAGGATATAATGGATGCAATCCCCTTTATGAGGATGTGGCTGAGTCAAAACACACATTCACAAGAAGCCAAAATATCTCGTTCACTACTCTTAGCTCCTTCGGGAAAGGGCTAATAGAAGTGATCGAAGTACATTGAGAGCAGTGATTATAGCATGATGGCGTCTAGTGAAAATGTGTGCTTTGACTTGGCCATCCCCTTATAAGAGGAAGTGTGACCTTTGTATATGCGATTATTGTACATATAGGGCTCCAAGAACTGCAATGCAATAAAGTGCTTCTTACAGTATCCACGTATTATGCAACAATGAATCATTTTGGTGATGATAAAACAAACCTGCACCAAATAAATGAGGCACTATATCATGTATTGCATATAGTAATGTCTGATTATATTTATTCTATATCAATATACTTATGAAGCAATTATCAATGGATAATAATAAATATTATGCATTTACAATGGATAACACAGAATAGAATATTCACACATCCAATGAAAGAATAATACAGCATATGATAAGAGGGGAAAAGGGGCTAAGGGAAGAGGATATGCGAGACGGGAAGAGGAGAAGACTAGCAAAAAACAGCAACCCATACAGATAAGGGTTCAAGTTCAAGACAAAGAAAAGAACACTATGAATACGGAATACTACAATAAGCAGTTCCTATCATAACATACTTTACTATATACTAAACTGACTAAATTTAAAGAAATATTCTCTTAAGTGTCAAAACTTGGCTCATATGACCTTTATATACAACATAAGCAAACTTCCAAATTTATGCAGCCACAAGTTTTAGAGCCCTCTGTGGGTGGAAAAAGCAAATTTTTCTGAGAATCCACGCAGCCAGACCTCTCTCTCAGTTTTACTGGGTCTAAGGGCAATGGCTGTGTAGGCCCTACCTTACAGATTTCAGAAAAATAGGTCTATCATTTCAACACTATTCCCAAGCCAGCAAAAACACGTCACGCATGACTATATCGTCCCAGAAGGAGTAAGATGATGGAAGTTGGATGTAAATGGGTTATGCACACTCACACAAACTTTTCTTCATCATACATACATATACATATACACATGCCTCATTACCCCTTGTGAGGGGGGTGGCTGAGCCAAGAAACATACATTCACCACGATCCACACATACCTCAATCACTCCTCTCATACTGTGAGGAAAACTGCAGTAGAGTAGCGGCTAGAATGCTTGACTAGGGAGGCGATAATACCAGTGTTCAAGACACTGCGGGGAATTATAAAAGGTATCCAGCCTTAATATCCAAGTTCCAACCAGTCTGAATCCACAACTATTCAAATGGGGATTAACAGTGACACATAAAGCAGAGACTTCATCAAAGGGCGACTTTCAAAATTGAAGTACCAAATGTAATTCAAGAGGGAAAAATAAAGTCCAGCATCGAAAACCATATCAAACACACCAGAAAACGAAAATCACATATCCAATGCAGGAGCTGGAAGTTCCCAGAAACTAAGAGTTATTTAACCCTGCAAAAAGCCAGTAACCTCTAATGACCCATAATATAGAACACATCAGAGTAAAATTCTGCTACGTATGAATAATGAAGTCCCTTTTTTGCGTAGTGATAAACTCTTTATATGATAACTTCATATATAACTCAACTCGCTTTTTACGTGTTGCTATAATACGCGAAATTGGAATAACACGTCTTGAAAATAATAGTAAAAAACATCGAATTCCGTGAATAACCCACGCCAGAAAAAGAAAAAAAAATTGTTCGGGTTAGTAAATAAGAGATGCCTCTGAGGCAGTTTCCCACCATGCTGCCATGTGCTTCTGTCTCTCTTCACCCAGTATGAACCCCAACTACAAAATGAGATTTTCACTCTTACTGGAGTGATTTTCCACATAAGTCATTGTTGTACTAATAGAGCAATGACTTATGACTCTCTCTCTCTCTCTCTCTCTCTCTCTCTCTCTCTCTCTCTCTCTCTCTCTCTCTCTCTCTCTCTATATATATATATATATATATATATATATATATATATATATATATATATATATATATATATATATGAATAATTTCTTACCTCCGACCGGGACTTGAACCTAGGACATAATTACTAACTCAAGGCACTACCAACTACACCACAGTTGGTTAAAAGGAATCAGACCTTATAGCTTATATCTGCTATACTTAGGAATGAACGCATATAAATAGATAAATAAATTAAATAGAGAGAGAGAGAGAGAGAGAGAGAGAGAGAGAGAGAGAGAGAGAGAGAGAGAGAGAGAGAGAGAGAGAGAGAGAGAGAGAGAGAGAGAGAGAGAGAGAGAGAGAGAGAGAGAGAGTCATAAATCATTGTTACAACAAGGACTTATGTGGAAAAAGCCACTTCAGTAAGGGTAGAAATCCTATTCGAAAAGTCCCTATGGCTTGGCACTGTGATCACCACCACCACACACGTGGTGTCCACCATAAATAGTGATAAATAATAAATCAGTAATAAATGAATAAATTATATAAATAGAGAGAGAGAGAGAGAGGAGAGAGAGAGAGAGAGAGAGAGAGAGAGAGAGAGAGAGAGAGAGAGAGAGAGAGAGAGAGAGAGAGAGAGAGAGAGAGAGAGAGAGAGAGAGTCATAAATCATTGTTTTATAAGTATAACAAGGACTTAAGTGACGAAGTCACTCCAATAAGGGTGAAAATCCCAGTCAGAAAGTAGTTATGGCTTAACACTCTGATCACCACAACCACACACCTGATGTTCACCATATATAGAGCGAGTTAA
>JAXCGZ010021429.1:15000-32500 GCA_037179515.1 Halocaridina rubra
TGGTTCATTTGTGATCTGATCGTAGCTTTTGCTTATTTTTCATTCTTTTACTCTTAATATAGCCTTTATTATGGCTCCTAAGAAAGTTAAAATGTTAGTAATATTGGCGTCAAACACCCCAGACGCATAATAGCGGAAACAAAGAAAGAAACTTTGAAACATCAAAATGGGGTGCCTGTGTCTGATCTCGCCACGCAGTATAACATGGTGAAATCAACTATGACGTAGCTAAGGGAGTAAATATATTAACGACGAAAAGGTTACAAGTAATAGAAGTGGTATAAAAATTATTATTGTTGTGGATAAATGAAAAACAGTTGGTTGGAGATAGTATTAGCGAGGCCATAATATGCACTAAGTCCTTGCAAATCCACCATGATTTAGTAGCGAACTCTCCGAATTCTAGTGGTGCTAAACTGGAGGAATTTAAAGCCAGCAGAACCTGGTTTCAAAACTTTAGTCGCCGAACTGGGATTCATAGTGATATTAGACATGGAGAGGCGGCTAGTTCCGACCAAAAAGCAGCGGATTCTTATGTGAAGGAATTCACTATATCGAAGATGAAGGTTATATCCCGCAAATAGTTTTTAATTGTGATGAAATGGGACTCTTTTGGAAGAAAATGGCTAAAAAAACCTATATAACCCAAAAGGAGAAATCACTGCCTGGCCCCAAACCAATGAAAGACAGGCTTACCCTTTTACTGTGCACTAATGTTAGTGAGGACTGTAAGATCAAGCTTCCTTTAGTTTACCGCTCTGAAAATCCACGTGTTTATAAACGCAATAACATATTGAAGGCTAGCCTCCCAGTAATGTGGAGGTCAAATCAAAAGGCTTGGGTCATATGGAGTTTATTTCTAGAGTGGTTGATCGAAGTGTTTGTGCCAGCAGTGAAAAAATATCTTGAGGAAAATGATTTGCCCCTTAAGTGTCTCCTCCAGGTGTGGAAGATCTCGCTATACATTACGACTTCATTAAAGTAAAATTTCTGCCTCCCAACACCACTCCCATCCTCTAGTCCATGGACCACCAAGTAATTTCTAATTTTAAAAAGTTGTATGCAAAGGGTCTTTTTGCCAGGTGTTTCCAGGTCACCAATGATATGGATTTGACCATTCGTGATTTCTGGAAAGGGCACTTGAATATCCTCCACTACAATGGCCTCACTGAAAAAGCATGGAAGGTTGTTTCATAATGTACATTGAACTCTGCCTGGAGGAAACTTTGGCCAGGTTGTGTGACTGATAGAGACTTTGAAGGCTTCAAGCAGGAGTTAACTATTCAAATTGTGAATGAAATTGTGGCCACGGGCAAAAGTTTGGGTTTGGAGGTCAAGGAGGAAGATTGGAAGAGCACAAAGAACTTTCCACGGATGAACTGAGTTGCAACATGAACATGTGAAGATTCTCCAAGAGGAGAGGTCCCCGGAGGAAGGGGATGAGAAGGTAAAGGTGCCCAGTGAAGAATTTAAACAAATATTTAGTAAGTGGAATGACGTGCAGGGTTTTATTGAGAATCATCGCCCAGATAAAACTGTGGGCAATAGGAGAGTTTCCTTGTTCCAGTAGGCAGGGAAGCAGCTTCCAAAAGAGAAAAGATAGAGAAAACACAAGAAATAGAACCTGTATCGGAAGAGTTCCCTAACGTTTTTATGGAAGGGGATTCTCCTTCCAAAAATTACTCCTCCTCCTTCTCCACCACCATCCATCTATGCCAGCAACAATCATCCACAAATGTAAATACAGTACAGGTATTGTATTTCTATTATTAAATTTATATTCCTTAATTATTAATATTATTTTTCTTTTACAGAGTATATTGCTTATAACCTGTATTATATTTCTTGTTTATCATGACTCGAAAAATTTCAAAATGAATATTTGTGGTGACCTGGAACGGACTAATTGCATTTACCTGCTTTTCAATGGGAAAATTAAATCCAACTCACGAATATTTCAACCCAAGAACACTTTTTTGGAATGAATTAAGTTCGTGGGTTAGGGTCACCACTGTGTATGTATATATATATATATATATATATATATATATATATATATATATATATATATATATATATATATATATATATATATATATATATATATATATATATATATATATATATATATATATACAGTGATCCCCCATTATCGCGAGGGTTCGGTTCTGGGACCCGGCGCGAGACAGGAAAATCGCGGAGTAGGATCAGCCTATATGTACATAGATATTTTAATTCATTTTTATGTTTACACCGTATAAACTGTATAAACCCTCCCTGTACTATTAACAAACCACCCTTTACTTCACAAATAACAGCATGCAAGCGTAAATTTATACGACATACTCCTGTACATAGGTATTTTACAATTATTTTTACGTTTACTGTATAAACCCTCCCTGCACTGTTAAAAAACCACCCTTTACTTTACAAATAACAGTATGCAACGTAAATTTATATGTACATGATAGGCAAACTTACCTTATCTGTTATTGTCAACATTTTCCTTTGCCGCTTAGGCTCACTACAAGAAGCCTTAGAAGATGAAGGATGCTTGGGAGGTATTGCAAAGGTTAAAATATGCGAGTAAAACAATCACAAGCAAAACGTATTAATAAGCACAACGTGAACAGCGCACACGAGTGAGGCGAGACAATGGAAGATGGTGGAAGCCTTTGTCCGAAACGCTGATAGCGGTATCGTATTTTACATGTTGCAATACTGTTAGTATTTATGTTTTTTACTATTTTTTACTGTTTTATTATTTTTAGGCTAAGAAATACGTTTTTTTATCAATAAAATCATGAAACTACTGGAAATATAAATATATATGCTAGCTCACGTAGCTGCGACCTCAATACATTGTACGCTATCGGACACAAGCAAAACGTTTAATAAGCACAACGTGAACGGCGCACACGTGAGTTAGAGTAAACGAGCATTTGTCCGAAACGCTGATAGTGGTATCGTATTTTACATGTTGCAATACTGTTAGTATTTATGTTTTTTACTATTTTTTACTGTTTTATTATTCTTAGGCTAAGAAATGTTTTTTTATCAATAAAATCATGAAACAACTGGAAATATAAATATATATGAGAGCTCACGTAGCTGCGATCCCAATACATTGTACGCTATCGAACACTATTTCGCATGATGCAATACTGTGAGTTATACTGTACGTACGTGCATCTAAATTTATGTTTTTTACTAATTTTTACGGTTTTATTATTCGTAGGCTGGGAAATAAATTTTTTTTTATCAATTAGATAATGAAATATCTTTTTTCAATAAAAAAAAATTTAAATACTGAGAATTTTTATTTTTTTAATATTTTAATAATTTTGCACATACCCAAAAAATAAAATAATAATTTGCACAAAAAAAAAAAAAAAAAAAAAAAACACGTGGTACAGTGAAAATGCGAACCAAGAAACGCGATCCAGCGAGGGATCACTGTGTGTGTGTGTGTGTGTGTGTGTGTATATATATATATATATATATATATATATATATATATATATATATATATATATATATATATATATATATATATATATATATATATACACAGTGTTCCCCCCCTTTTTGCGGTAGTTCGGTTCTGGGACCCGGCGCAAACCAGGAAAACCGCAGAGTAGGATCAGCCTATATGTACATAGATATTCTAATTTATTTTTATGTTTACACTGTATAAACCCTCCCTGTACTGTTAACAAACCATCCTTTACTTAATAAATAACAGCATGCAACGTAAATTTATAAGAAAGTGATAGATAAAATTACGGTGAATGAAGTGGTAATTACATGACACACTCATGTACATAGGTATTTTACAATTATTTTTACGTTTACATACTGTATAAACCCTCCCTGCACTGTTAAAAAAACACCCTTTACATTATAAATAACAGCATGCAACGTAAATTTACATGAAAGTGATAGATAAAATTACGGTGAATGAAGTGGTAATTACATGACATACTCATGTACATAGGTATTTTACAATTATTTTTATATTTACGTACTGTATAAACCCTCCCTGCACTGTATACACAGTATATATATATATATATATATATATATATATATATATATATATATATATATATATATATATATATATATATATATATATATATATATATATATATATATATATATATATATATATATATATATATATATATATATATATATATATATATATATATATATATATATATATATATATATATATATATATATATATATATATATATATATATATATATATTATAAATAACAGCAAGCAACGTATATTTACATGAAAGTGATAGATAAAATTACGGTGAATATAGTGGTAATTACATGACATACTCATGTACATAGGTATTTTACAATTATATTTACGTTTACGTATATATATATATATATATATATATATATATATATATATATATATATATATATATATATATATATATATATATATATATATATATATATATATATATATATATATATATATATATATATATATATATATATATATATATATATATATATATATATATATATCAACACTCTACAGTGTTAGATATCCACGTTTCACTATCTCGTCCAGAGAAACCCAAGCGCATTAACACTGAGAAATACTCCATGAAGATTGTTTAGTCTGTTCTAGCAAAGAGACATAGGCTTTCCACCTGTAACTAAAGTTTCTATGTAGTCCATGAAGTTCGATCTCGCAATCTTACTCCTTATAAGATGACTAGCATTGAAAGGCCTTGTACATTCAGATATTCGCCAAATATCCAAGCCCGTAAAGGTGATTATCTCAAAATATCTCGAATAAATTACAATGAAAACAATAAGGTAAGAATACCATACTTAAACTTACAGCTGGTCATTAATCTTTACAATATCCATAAAATTTACCAATATTTTGTACATTTAAGTCAAGATATAGAGACAAAGAAATAATTATTTTTACATGTACGTACTGTATAAACCCTCCCTGCACTGTTAAAAAAACACCCTTTACATTATAAATAACAGCAAGCAACGTAAATTTACATGAAAGTGATAGATAAAATTACGGTGAATGAAGTGGTAATTACATGACATACTCATGTACATAGGTATTTTACAATTATTTTTTACATTTACGTACTGTATAAACCCTCCCTGCACTGTTAAAAAAACCACCCTTTACTTTATAAATAACAGCATGCAACGTAAATTAATATGAAAGTGATAGATAAAATTACGGTGAATGAAGTGGTAATTACATGACATACTCAGGAACATATGTATTTTACAATTATTTTTACGTTTACACTGTATAAACCTTCCCTGCACTGTTAAAAAAACACCCTTTACATTATAAATAACAGTAAGCAACGTAAATTTACATGAAAGTGATAGATAAAATTACGGTGAAGTGGTAATTACATGACATACTCATGTACAGAGGTATTTTACATTTATTTTTACGTTTACGTACTGTATAAACCCTCCCTGCGCTGTTAAAAAAAACACCCTTTACATTATAAATAACAGCAAGCAACGTAAATTTACATTTAAGTGGTAGATAAAATTACGGTGAATGAAGTGGTAATTACATGACATGCTCATGTACATAGGTATTTTACAATTATTTTTACGTTTACGTACTGTATAAACCCTCCCTGCACTGTTAAAAAAAAACACCCTTTACATTATAAATAACAGCAAGCAACGTAAATTTACATTTTCAATAAAAAAAATTAAAATACAAAAAATTATATTTTTTCAATATTTTAATATTTTTGCGTGTATATATATATATATATATATATATATATATATATATATATATATATATATATATATATATATATATATATATATATATATATATATATATATATATATATATATATATATACAGTAATCCCTCTCTATATCGTGATTCACTTTTCGTGAATTCAGTGCATCGCATTTTTTTTTTGTCAAGTTTTTTTTCTGGGTACAGTATATGCGAGAATCCACAATATGTGGAAATATTAAAAATTTAAGTATTTTCATTATTTTTTTTTTCCATTATTCTATTGATAAAAAAAGTATTTCCCAGCCTAAGAATAATAAAACTAAAAAAATAGTAAAAAAAATAAATAAAAAAAATTTAACGTAACAGCACCATAGAAAATACGATATTGGTATTGGCGTTTCGGAAAAATCAAAGGGTCGCACCTACATGAGCTAATTAAAATTTCCTGCAAAAATAGTAAAAAAGATAAATTTAAACATGTAACTCACAGCATTGCACCACGTAAAATACTGTACGATAGCGTATTGGAAGAAGCAAAGGGTCGCACTTGCGTGAGATAGTACATGGGATGCTACTGGCTGATGGGTGGGAGACGATGTATCACAGAATTGTTTTTCTGTATGTTCAGTATCATGGGGTCTGATTGGTTTATGACTGAAGTTTGGTTCTCCCAGCATCTTCCATTGTCTCACTTCACCCGTTCAGTCCACTCGTGTGTGCCGTTCGCGTTGTGCTTGTATTTTTGTGAACCTTTTGTATTTCAACCCCTGCAATGCCTCCCAAGCGTCCTTCATCTTCTAAGGCTTCTAGTAGTAAACCTAAGCGGCAAAGGAAGATGTTGACCATAACAGAAAAGGTAAAACTGTTAGATATGCTGAAGGAAGGAAGAAGGTTCTCGAATGTCGGCAACCATTTCGGTACATCAAATAGGGCGAGGCAAATATAAGGAAAACAGCGACTATTACTTTTAATAAAATAGCGAAGAGGATCGTAACACCCCGCAATAAGATAAAAGTGCAGATGGAATCTGCTTTGGCCCTGTGGACTGTTGATTGCAGGAAAAACATCAGCTTATACACCAGTTTCATATAAACAAAGAAGAAGCTGTACGAGACATTCGCTGCGAACGAACCCGACGACGACAGTGGCGACCGTGAAGAGGAGGAGAAAGAAGAAGAAATCGACGACCCACAACCAGGACCCTCCAGCGATTCTCCACCGAGCAATCAATCGTTTGTTGCAAGCAATGGATGGTTCGCCAAATTTCAAAAACGCTTTGAACTAAAGAGCATTTCGGTGCAGGGCAAAGCTGCCTCTGCAGATACAGCTGCAGCTGAAGAATATGTAAAGAATGACTTCAAAAAAATTATCCAGGAAGGCGAATATGTTCCTGAGCAAGTATTTAACATGGATGAGACTGGGTTATTTTGGAAGAGAATGCTGTCTTGCACTTTTCTCTTCAAGGAAGAAGCTAAAGCTCTGGGATTTAAGGCGCACAAAGACCGTGTTACCCTCATCATGTGCGGGCTTCATGTTAAAGCCCGGGCTTATCTACAAGTCTAAGAACACTAGGGCTTTAAAGAATAAAATCAAGAACATGCTGCCAGTGTACTGGATGCATAACCCTAATGCCTGGATCACAAAAAGCCTCACCTCAGACTGGTTTTACCAATGCTTTATTCCTCAGGTCTAAGTTTACCTTGCGGAGAAGGGCCTTGAATTTAAAGTCCTTCTTTTCATGGATAATGCTGGTGGCCACGCAACTGATCTCCATTATGTCGGTGTTTAAGTAGAGTTACTGCCACCGAATACGACATCACTGATTCAGCCTGTGGATCAAGGCCTTTTTTGTGCGTTCAAGGCCTTTTTTGTGCGTTCAAGACCCTCTACACACGAAATTCCCTGGCGAACCTGGTTGACTCCATGGATGCGGACAAAGAATTAGCACTGAAGACGTACTGGCATAACTACACAATTGCTACATGCCTTCAAAATATTCAGAATGCAATCAAAGAGATGAAGCCAGCCACAATCAATGACAGCTGAAAAATATTGTGGCCAGAAGTCATCTACGACTACAAGGGATTCGCTCCTGACGAAGTCCATAACTCGGCAGTTGCAAAAGCTGTGAAGTTAGCTGCATTGCTAGGAGGAGAAGGCTTTAGAGTTATGACTCACGAAGACGTGCATGAAGTGATCGACTGCCACTCACATCCTTTGACTGATGAAGACTTGGAGGACATGACAAAATCAGCGAGCGACTAAGAGGAAGAAGAACAACCAGAGGAAATGCACAAAGAAGTCGAAGAATCTTGTCTTACACTGGAACATCTGGCAGCCATGTATAACATGGCCAAAGAACTTCAACACCTGTCACAGGAGCATGACAATAATATGGTTCGTTAGGTGCACTTCTGCAATATTATCGACGATGCCATGACTCCATACAAGACCATCTTTGCACAAAAGAAGAAACAGCGACAGCAACTCTCATTACCATGTTCTTCTCTCCCAAAAAGCAGCTGTAAAGCTGTCATTGGCTGTGGAGTATGTACACGTCATTCACGGTAAGCTTACCTATCACGTTTGTATAAATTTATGCTTACACGCTGTCAAAAATAAAGTAAAGGGTGGTTTGTTAACAGTGCAGGGAGGGTTTATACAGTAAAGGCAAAAATAAATGTAAAATACCTATGTACAGATGGTGCTCCTACTTCACGGATTATCACCTATCACGGTGGGTCCTGGAACCGAACCCCCGCAATAAACAAGGGATCACTGAATATATATAAAAAAAAATAATGTTCACTGAATTAGGTAAGGATATCGGACTTTAATCAAATATAATATTGTGCGGCTGGAGTGCGATTCCTCTCTTTTTAAAATTTCCAAAGGAATTACTACATTTACTCAATTTTCAGATTAATTTTTTGTATCAACTCAATAAATATGCATTGTTATTGTGCTTTTCTAAATACCTTTCTAGGTGGAAATAACACTAACAGATGCTAGTTGCGGGGAATCACACTCATCCGACCATCACCGTTCCATATACTGCACACACTCATTCAATTAAAATTCAGTTATATGTCACAGACTTCTTTTTCTAATAAGGGCTACGACATTGCCTTTTTTTTTAGAAGGACTTAGGTTTTGGTAAATGTGACCGCTATGCTGGGTAAATGCCCTTTCTAACCTCAATCTGAGGCAAGGGTCGAACCGATTACCTGAACCTAAGTCATGCATGCAATCCGTCCCAGAGGCGACATGCACTTATATGCAGCTAATCTTGTGCTAGAGTGCAAATAGTCAGTAAACCCACTACCATTTCCTTTGAACTTTCAGGCAATCAGAAATCGTGTTTATATCAGAGGAATGTTTGCTTTACACCCACTTTGTCTGCAAGAACACATTAAAGGGAAACAGGAATCAGAGAGTAAATAGAGGAATATTTGTTCTACACCCACTCTGTCTGCAAGAGTATATAAGGGAGGAATGTTTGCTCTACACCAACTTTGTCTGCAACAGTACGTTAAAGGAAAACAGGAATTAGCGTATTTATATAGATGGAATTCTTGATCTACTCCCACTTTGTATGAAACAAAGCTTTAAAGGGAATCAATAATCAGAGAGTTTATATTTACCCACCAACCCTAATTGGGTCACCCACAGGATAACTGGACAAGGATCACTGTATTGGTTTAACTTATATTCTGCCACCTCCTCTGAAGGGTGACCATTCTATTCCTTCTAATTATCTACCTATTGCCATAACTTCTGCTATTGCTAAAGTATTTGAAACTAGTTCAATTCTCACTTCTTTGAAAAGTATTTTTATCAATCTTATCACTTTTATATGAAGTAAAAGGGCAAAACTCCTACATAAAATCCAATACAGGTCTTATAAAGCACATAAGTAACACATTCCTGCTCTTCAGGGCATTTTAGAAACATCATTAGGGACAGTTTCCTACCTTTCAGGGCATTTTAGAAACCTCATCTGGGACAGTTTCCTGTCTCTCAGAGCATTTTAGAAACAAAATCAGGGGCAGTTTCCAGCCTTTCAGGGCATTTTAGAAACATCATCAGGGAGAGCTTCCAATCTTTCAAGTCATTTTAGAAATGGTCTTACCTCTAAAAGGAGACTAAAGGCATGGTGAAACAATATAATGTTTCTCTTTGGGGAAAAATTTTCTGACTTTATGTTCATCAGTAACTTTTCCTGTCTCTTAAGTTGAAAATTTCATATAAAGTGGGAAAACTGTACATGTTTCTTTTATTGAGTCATTCTTAGTTCCCATTCAAACAGGGGTGAACAGAGACAGGTTGGAGCTGGGAAACTAAGGCTGGATGCCCTTCCTAAGATCCCCACAGTGGGATCAACCTTGAGTCTGTCACCTTACGAGTCGAGCACTTTAAGCAAAGATGTATATTTACTCCCAAGCAGGAAAAGTATATAGTACAAAGTACATATTTTCGTTCCAAATAATGAATGCAAAATGCTTTGTCTATGAGGCTGAAGAAATATTCAGGTCTAATAACAAAGTTTTCAGGACTATATATGCTGAGGTTATATTTATATATATCTGTCGAGTCATATCAAAGAGTATATTTTTGGATACATTTACAGATATTTACATTTGGGCAACAGTTAAAACCATTTACAGAGTTCGTTTACAAAAGCTAAACTCTCTCAGTAATATATTTACATTCTTGTATATACCAAAGAATACAAGATTTACATTCATGTGTATGTAAGGGTGCATACAATTCCAACAAAGTGCCGCAGTCCTCACAGTAAGCGGGGTAGCACACATCTTCTGGTGCCTTGACAATAATTGAGACACTACTAAATCATATTAAGTGAATGCTCTTTCATGTGTCACTATCAGTTCCTAAAATGGGATAGTTACAGACAGTTTGAAGCTGGGAAATTAAGGCTGGATTCCATTCCTATGCCCTGCAGCGGGATCAAACACAGGTTTGTCACTTCTCAGGTCGAGTGTCAGGAGCTCTACCCACTGTGTTCCCCAGTCCCCCAATCATAATAAGTAAATAGTAATGATTTGTGACTTAACATCTAAAAGGGTATCTGGCATTAGTTCTACGACTCCTATCTGTCTGTGTCCACCCTCATAATGGGGATTAAGAGACAAAATGCTGAAAAAATTGTCCAATACTGTATATGAAACAGCTTACACCAGGCCTATGAGGAACTTAAAACTGTTGGTATTTCACAATGTTTAATTGCGAGTTAGATCAGGGACTGCAGTAACGTCACTGGTAGTGCTCAACTAGGAGTTGATGGACTCACATTCGACCTCATGGCAAGGCACTAGGAAGAGTATCCAGCCTTGATTCCCAAGCCTTGAATCCATCTGTGTCTATCCCCAAACGGTGACTAATAGTCACATATAAAGCGTATCTCTCTTCCTCCTTCTGCCTTTCCTAATTCTTATGACATTTCATCCTTCAAAAGGCAGATCTATCGTCATCTCATAGCCTAGTCCTCCATATCTCTGGGTCCTCTTTACTTTGACTGTTTTTTTCTGTCGTTTTCCTTTGTGTCACATTACCTCATCCCTGCCTTGCCCTTAACCTTTGTCTTTTCCTTCTTCTTGGCATTTTCTCGTGCCCGGGCCTTTGTTGATGAGGACAGTTTCTGCCTGTCCCGGTGTCACACAAAAAAAAAAAATTTTTTTTTTTTTTTTTGGAAAGTTAGATCATATTGGTTCCAATATTTAAAGCATACTTTGCCATGTTCATGTGTGTGCTTAAACTACAATAGAAACCAACAGAATAAACACTAGTTCAAGAATAAGTTTTGTTAGTAATCGTGATTATAATAATAATAATATCAATAAAAATAAAAATAACTTTAAGATTATGTTATAACCAATTAATAAATAACTTACAAGACTGAAAGAGAAAGAACGATCTACTAGTTCAGGATACCAAATAAAACTTCAGTGCCAAATAGCAAAAAAAAGTTCAGTGCCATTTTCCCAAATGGAAAGGAAGAGACGACCACTAGGTATCAATCATGACTGACAATGATTTGAGATAGAAAGAAAATAGAACATAAGAAATATAGTTGTGTGTGTCATTAATAATCCCGCACTTGCATGAGAATGAGCACAGACAAGTTGGAGCTGTAAAATTCAAGCTGAAAGCCTTTCCTAATGATGTGTGGTGGGCTCTTGCGTAGGTCCGTTGCTTCCCAAGTTGAGGGCTCCAATCACAGCTGAAACTTTACAAAACTGCAACTATTTCCTTAAAGGAAAAGGTTTCTATTGATAAGCAAAGGCAAGGGACAGTGAAAGCACACAGTCTAACTATATATCTATCATATACCTAGGGCCCGAGCCTCATATCCAATCATGTAGACCCAAAAATCTCTAGACAAAACCTGCATAATCAGGTATAGAATTATATCATCCAACCCTAAATTAATTGCCCAATATATCTGGCAATGACATGAGGCATTGAGAGCTAATCCAATTCCAGGCCAGGATCAAACCTGGGACCAGTATATTACCTAGCAAAGACAATACCACTGCACCAAAAATTCACTAACACTCTAGTATTGCAGATGTACAAGACAATTTTAATTTGCTTAATTAACAGTGCTTTATGCTATCAAATAGAGGCAAGAAAAAACTTGGCCATAAAAAAAAATCACATTTTCCTGGTTAAAACAAAATTCTCTTAGTGTAAATTTTGTAAGCTTGCCTAAATTGAACATAAAGGCATTGTTCAATATAAGATTTTCTTGGAGTAGACTTAATAAGCTTTCCTAAACTGAATACAAAGGCATTCTTCATATGAGATTCTCCTGGTGAAATGTCTGTAAGCCTGCCTAAAAACACATTTGCTCAATGCTAGGTTTTCTTGGGGTAGATTCTTTAAACTTGCCTAAATTAAATACAAAGGGATTGTTCAATATAAGATTCTCTTGGGATAGATTCTGTAAGATTTCCTAAATTATATGGAAAGGCATGCTCAAGTAATTCTCTTGGGATAGATTCTTAAGCTTGCATGAAATTGATACAAAGGCTTCGTTCAAGATAAGATTCTCTTGGGATATTTCTAAAGCTTGCCTAAAATGAATACAAAGGCACTGTTCAATACAAGGTTCTCTTTGGAAAGATTCTATAAAAGTGCCTTAGAGGAATACAATGATCTGTTCAATATAAGATACTCTAGGGATAGATTCGATACACTTGCCTCAAATGAATATAACGACACAAGATACCCTTGGGATAGATTCAATGAACTTGACTAAATTAAATATAAAGGTACTGTTTAATACAAAATTCACTTGAGAGAGACAGTAACTTTGTCTTAAGTGAATAAAAGGGCAATGTTCAATATAAGATTCTCTTGGGATAGACTCTATAAACTTATGTAAATTAAATACAAAGGCATTGTTCAATATAAGATTCTCTTAATATGGAATCGTTAACATGCCTATATTGAACATAAAAGCACTGTTTAATACAAATTCTCTTGGTGTAGAGTCTGTAAGCTTGTCTTAAGTGAATAAAAGTGCATTGTGCAATATAAGATTCTACTGGGGTGTTTCTGTTGTCGTGGTGACTATCCCACTAGTGTTACCAATGTCGTGGGATTACTATTTCACACAAGGGGTATAAATATGGTAGCGTGGTTGGTGAAAATAGATCTGCTGCTTCTTTATATGTATTTATTTCTAGCTTACACTATTCCTCAGAGCTCCCATTACTACAGTTCGTCACAAATGATTCCAGATTCCCGCCCCCAAGGGGGAGGCTAGCTAAGCTGTGCTACGTCACGTCTGCTCCTGACAAGGCCCAGTCTCTAAGTAACTCTTTGTAGTTACTCATGGCGGTCGGTGGGGCATCACTGCCACCCAGCACTTTTAGGCATGTCTGAAATGCCTTGTGAAGCTATATGCATCTTTAATATGCCTTACGACACTGTAAGCTTCCCTAAACTGAATATAGAGGCATTGTTCAATATAAGATTCTACTGAGGTAGACTCTGTAAACTTGCATAAACTGAATATAAATGCAGATAATTATTTTATAAGAGAAAAATCAATATATATGATGTGTTAAGTCATGTATCCTTTACTTATGGCAAGCAAATATTATCATTATTATTATTATTATGACTCCAAGAAAAGCAGCAACCTGGGACAGAAAAGGAAAAAGAAAAGTTAGAAAGCAATAAAATAATAGAACATGGTACAACTTAAGTCCCAGAATATGATTAATAAATCTTGTGAATGGAAAGGATAGAAGAAGTGTTAAGAGGAGAAAGGTATATTGTAATTTAAATTCACAGTAGTAGGTTGGCCACTGGCATCAGCCATCTGTTGAGATACTACAACAAAAGGTTCCCGACTTAAATAAGACTGGCCAGGACAGCTCAATGTCAAGTCTTCCTTCAGTTACGGCTCGCATCCTATGCCTACTCTTGCATCAAGTATTCTGGCATTATTTGTTAAGCATTTCTTACTATCCCTTCAGATCTGACAAATAACAACACTCCCTATATCCATATCTCTTTACTTTCTCATTTTCTTGGTGCCTGGGCTCAATTAGGGTATATATATAAATTTTTTTTGCTTGTCCTGGTGACACACATGAAAAAAATGCAACACATGAAAAACACAGACACAAAGAAAACCCATTACATCTGTACAACACAATTTTCTAGGCCACAGTAGTGAGCACTGAATAAAGTACAAATAAAGCAAGACTTCGCGGGCTTCATATCAATATCTGTTGACAGAATGCAAAACTCCGGTTCTTGATTCCAGCGCGGAATTTAGGATCTTGTGGAGATGAGTAATCCCTTGAAGCCCTCATAAAATAGCCAGAAAATCAAATCTATTCATACTTATCTAATCCAATCCAACCAACCTAGTCTAACCCAACCTAATCTAAACAAAGGCACCTTAACCCAACACAACCTATATTGTTGTGAATTCTTAAGCTCTTACATAAAATAGCCAAGTAATCTAATCTAATCAAACCTAATCTAACCCAATCAAACCATCCTAGCCTAGCCTGAATCAAGCTAACCTACAACGTTGTTGTGGATTCTTATGTCGACTGCTTGTAAATATGAATAATCTTAGATCAACCTGGGTTTATTCTCCTCTACAAGATCCAGAATTTAAATTACATAGTAGAAAATACAATTCTGTATTATAACTTCGAGAAACCTTTCAGTCTTTGAGCTTTTCTTCATGAAAGAGCAAGCCTGACTTCTTATACACCTTATACAGGCAGAATATGCACATTTAAAACTGTGCCCCCCTGTGGACGCGGAGGTGCTTGTTCAGCGCGTATCTGGTCGAAGATCGATGACGGCAATGAGGGCAAGGGTAAGGTCTTTCTCCCGTGTGAGTGCGTACGTGCCTCAACATGTGATCTTTCCTGACAGTGGTATGGTTACAATAAGGACACCGGTTCCTCTTGATAACTTCCGTTCTTCCCACCACAGTTTTCTTGTTATAAGGAATCACCTGCCGAAGAGGCCTATCTTTAATCATTATCATGGTGAATCAAGTCCAGTCTAATGGTATCGTAAGTATAAAAAGAATGGGAGACAAAAAATATACCACTTTATATATAAGCTTGAGTACAGGAATAAAAGAAATAAAATCGCTTTTGTAAAAACTCAAGCCTAACTATTCTTTCTCTGAGAGATAACCCTAATTTGCAATTCTTCTGAGAACATTTCTCGCCCAGTCACCCCAAAAGTAACTAAGTGGATCCATAGATCGCGTGGTGCTTCTGAAAATGAACTTGAAGTGTGTACTTTCTGGAAGTGCGATAAGGACATACGGTGCAAGAGTACGGCTTCTCTCCTGTGTGGATTCGGACATGCTTATTCATGGCGTGTTTCGTGGAGGATCTGTATGAACAGAGCGTACACGAGTAAGGCTTTTCTCCAGTGTGGGTGCGAATGTGCCTTTGCATATTGTCTTTTCTGACCGTGGTCAGGTCACAATAAGGGCAATGGTGCAACTTGCGTGGCTGGACCTCGTCATTCCGCACTTCATCGCTGGTGTGCCCCACCTGCAGAAAAGGCCTCTTCTTAGTCAACGGAATTTGCAATTTTTTTTTTCACACAATGAAATTTTTTGAAGATTTCTAATGCAATATATTCGGCTAAAATATAGGGAAAACTTTCCAAATACATTCTTAACCAAAGTAAAATTGACTTTACAAATGACATTAGAGTATTTTGAACCCAAAAGAAAATGGATAAAAATGTGGCTCTTTGCAAGGGACTTCACCATACCGTGAATGATTAATATAAGAATAGAGTAAACTCAAACAATAATATATAACATTATATATTTGAGGTAAAAACCAAGAACAAAAGTGAGCTCTATTGGTTAACTCCCTCAGTTGCACAAAATACAACTGAGTGCAACCAGGAGGAATTAATTGATCAAATTAATGGATGCTCTTGCTTTTTCCTTCAAGTATCTAACATTATATATTACTGTGGACTTTTACTATATTCTCATAATATGGTTTTAGGTATGCAAAGAAACTTACAAGAGATATCTGGGTGTTCAAATGTTCTGTGTAAGTCATGAGGAACAGCCAATAATGAGAGAAAGAAAAACTTGGCTCTTGTAAACTAGGACATAATTAAAACGAGTAAGCGGATGTAGTATACTATCTAATTTTCTAGAATAGCACATTTCCAAGTTTCTGTCACTGACAAAATATAGAAGAGTATAACATATGTACATCAGTAATACAATTATCACACAATTCAGCTCCTGTATCAGTTTTGCAGTAAAAATGTTTACACTTCTATTGAGAGAGTTCAATGACATTTTTCAAAAACACAGTATTAGTAATATGGTGAAATACAAGGTTTATCCTACTGGGAACCGCAATAGCATAGCGGTTAGAACACTCAACTCAGGAGGTAAGAGACCTGCGATATAGCCTACCGTGAGGCATTAAGAGGGGGATCCAATCTCAATTTTCCAGTTCAAACCAGCCTCTTAATAGAGGCACATAAAACGGCAAAACGTCAAAGGAGGTATAACCTATGTGCTATCACATATATTTTTAAAATACAATCTCTTCTAGCAGCAGCCACAGGATCCC
This sequence comes from Halocaridina rubra, assembly GCA_037179515.1. Taxonomy (NCBI): domain Eukaryota; kingdom Metazoa; phylum Arthropoda; class Malacostraca; order Decapoda; family Atyidae; genus Halocaridina; species Halocaridina rubra. Next base: position 31,924 of record JAXCGZ010021429.1, read on the forward strand.
ACAATGCACAGTTTAGTCTCACAACCAAGCAGTTGTGAGTTTGCCCTATTTTGTCACACAAAGGCAGTTGAGGGTCTGTCCTTTTGTTTCACATCCACGTAGTTGTTGGTTTGCCCTAATGTCACACACCTATGCAGTTGTGAGTTTGTTCTATAACCTCACACCCAGGCAGAAGTGGTTTTCCTTGTCGTCTTACATCCAAACATATGTAGGTTTGCCCTGTCATCCCACATCCACACAGTTGAGGGTTTGCCCTATCATTTCACACCCAAGCAGTTGCGGGTTTGCCATGTCGTCTCACTTTCACAACCTAACTCCAAAGAATAAAGTTATCCATCATGTCACTGCTGTCCCCTTGGTTGACCTTAGTGCCGTTACCTCAACAACCTTGCTTGAGATTACAGTACGAAGTGTCTTGAGCCGGGGCAAGTAACAATATGGTTATTCAGCAGTGGTTTCTGAGCAAAGCCAAGACCACACCGCACACACTTGTATGGTTTTTCTCCAGTGTGTTTCCGCAAATGAACATTCATAGCGTATTTAGTGGACGACTTGTGCGAACAGAACAGACAGCTAT